>JALMQS010000729.1:1635730-1771673 GCA_024734495.1 Forficula auricularia
TGAACCCCTCATCGCCCTGAAGGTCATATCGTATAAAGTTCTCTGAGAAATTCCCAGGGCGACAGGGAGGCACCGCTTTATGCCACCACACTCCTTCCACGAGGGTGTGATGGCTTCAACTCTCCTGCAGAACCCGGGCCACACCCCAAACCTTGCCGCAATGTTGCTCACCAGACTGGAGTTGCCGCGCTTATAATAT
Source organism: Forficula auricularia (assembly GCA_024734495.1). Classification (NCBI taxonomy): domain Eukaryota; kingdom Metazoa; phylum Arthropoda; class Insecta; order Dermaptera; family Forficulidae; genus Forficula; species Forficula auricularia. Next base: position 1,635,930 of record JALMQS010000729.1, read on the forward strand.
TAAGATTATTAATATTAAGAGCTGAGTAGATTTTGGTGCATATCGACCCGAAATTAAGGGGGGAGGAGGGGGGTTAAAATGTAAAATTATAAATATTTTCAAACTAAAAAACAAGAAAAATGAAATATACTATAAAATGAACGTATAATAATGAAAATAGTTTTTTTTCTGTGGCGAAATTAGGGAGCGGGGAACTGAAAATAAAATTCTAGGCCATTTGAGCAAACTCAACGATATTTTGTATAAATAATCAGTGGGCCCCCAGAACACCAAAAATGCAAAATGGCGCCCAAATGTGGAGAGTCAAAAAAATGAAAATCTATGCCTTTGGACCAAATTCAGCAAATTTTGTATACATAATCAGTGGGCTACCAGAAGACTAATAATGCAAAAAATAACCGCCCAAAATAGGGGGGGGGTTTTTAAGGGTCAAAAAATTAAAATCTAGGCCCTTGAACCAAACTCAACCAGAAGTGTATGGTAAAGTCAAGTGGATGGCCACATCAGAACATGTCAATTTTTTATTTATTTTTTAATATAAAATGCTAGGTAGGTTTCACATAAATAAAAGATCAGATACTTGTTTAGTACAATTCAATATATATTTCAGGATGTAAGCCTATCTTTAGGAGTTCACAAAGGATAATCAGTTTTACTTTTACGAGATATTAATGATTTTGTCAAATGTCTGTTAGTACGCTACTAAATTTTGTGTGTACCTCTAGCTCAAAAACTAGAGTGAATATCAAAACCAAATTCCACATGTAAATTCTTTATATTTAGATTAAGATCTGATAAGATTTTGGTTGAAATTAAACCAAAAATTAAATGAGTGGGTGCTCTTAAATAGCAAAATGATAAAATTTTCAAATTAATAAAACCAGAAAATGAAATTTACTATAAAAAGAGAGACATTATTTTTCAGGGACTAAATTGTTGGCAGAAGGGGGCTCAAAAATACAATTATCAATATAACTTCAGGACCATTTGATCAATTTGTTCCATCTTTGCATATACATCATATTATATGACTTTATAAAATGATCCACTAAGTAAGTGATAGAAACTCAAAAAAAGGGGTGATACAGCCTATTACAGGGTATGGTCAAGTATTGTAATCGTGTATGAAAAAGTGTTTTTTGCTACTTTCGAAATATCTCAACAGCTGAAACTATTTTGATTAAAAAAAATGGGCAAAACCATGGCTTTTCGGTCTACAAAAAAGCTCTAATAAGTGAACATAGAAAAAATTATATTTTTCGAGATAATAACTGTTTTATCAAAATGTCTGTTAGTCTGTGCGTTGCAAATTTTCTGGGCGAGCTAGCTCAATAACTAGTCTGAATATCAAAACCAAATTTCACACGTAGTTTTTGAACATTGAAAGGTCAGGCATGTTAATTTTGGTGCATTTCGACCCAAAATTAAGGGAGGAGGGGGTTAAAAAAAAAAAAAAAAAAAAAAAAAAGAGAGAGAGAGAAAAAAAAAAGAAAAAATTTAAAATTATAATATTTTAAAACTAAAAAACAAACAAGAAAAATAAGGAAAATATACTATAAATGAACATATAATAACAAAAATATTTTTTTTTCTGGAGGCGGGAGATCAAAAAATAAAAATCTAATTTACTAAGATCAGGAACGAGGCCTGATGAATCTGGTGGAAGATGGAATCCTTTGAGAATGATGGTTATTTTTCAAAAATAAAAAAATCATATGTGGTTTTTAATTTATTTTATTTTGATCATGAAACGTTCGGCTTCAACTTGACGCCATCTTCAGTCTGCAATTACATTCAACATTACCTTACATTAAATTTGATAATTTATATCTTATAATTCACAAACATTATAAATATCATGGCACGATGTTGATAAATTACAGAGTTACATAATACATTTCATAATACATTTCAATGATATTTATAATGTTTGTGAATTATAAGATATAAATTATCAAATTTAATGTAAGGTAATGTTGAATGTAATTGCAGACTGAGGATGGCGTCAAGTTGAAGCCGAAACGTTTCATGATCAAAATAAAAAATCGGTTGTCTGTAAAGTCGGTTTACTGAAGATAGTTGAACGTGACAACGTCATAAGAAAATACTGATGGAATGGTATTTTCTTATGACGTTGTCACGTTCAATATCATCAGTAAACCAGCTTTACAGGCAACCGATTTTTTCATAAAATTCTTCGTTCAGAAAATCATTTTAAATTTACAAAATACTTGAATAAAATTTATTATTTTAATTTCTACTCGACTGTTAAAATTTAATTTTTGATTTATTATTTTATAATAATAAATTTTGTATTGACATTATTTCTTTCAGCAAGTAAACTGAATAAAAGTTGTTGTTCAATTAGTTACTTAATTATTTTTGCAAATTTAATTGTAATTTGTTGTAAAAAAGTAATAATTTTTGAATAATTTATTATAAGAATAAACTGTGATTAAATTATTGTTCATAAATCTTAAATTTAAAATTTAAAATTTGGAAACATCATTAAAATTTTTGTAACTGTAGCTTTTAAAAAGCCCGCCTCAATCTTTGTCGCTCGTTCCGCGCTCTCCTTTCACTTCAAGCCTTAAATGGAACGCCTCAGAGCGAGGTAACGCCGCATGAGTCATGTTTTTTCAAAGGCACGTGCAGCTGGCTCCATCGAATTATAAGACGTTGTCACGTCAATAGTAATTAACAACCATGATTAAGATTTTTATTTTGAAAAATAACCATCATTATAACGGATTTCCATCTTCACCGTTCATCAAGCCTCGTTCCTGATCTTATAAAATAATATACGAATCATTAAGTACTGTCCTAAATAATAAAAATCTAAACTATTTGTGCAAACTCAACCAAATCCAAATTTTGTATACATAATCAGTGGGCTATCAGAAGAGTAAAAATGCAAAAACTAATCGCCCGAAATGGGGAGGGAGAATAAAAATTGGATGAAAATCTAGGCCCTTGTACCAAACTCAACCAGAAGTGTATGGTAAAGTCAAGTGGATGGCCACATCAGAACGTATCACTTTATTTTACTTATGGAAAGTGGTGTAGGTTTTAGGTGAAACATGATGTTAGTTAATAGAGTAAAGGGTGTGTAGTTTCACGATGAATGAAATAAAACTCAAAGAGGTTTATACGACAATATATCCATCATGATGGACTAATAATCCGAAATATATTGAGTTTGTATAAACCTCTTTGAGTTTTATTTCATTCACTGTGAAACTACACACCCTTTACTCTATTAACTAACGTATCACTTTATTTTGGTTTATAAAATAAGTTCACTTTTTTTAAAAATATACTCAGCAAATTGATTGGTACGGCGTAAAAATGGTTGAGAATATTCTGAATTCAAAGAGTTTTTCAATATTTAATTGGACCCTTTTGCTCTTTCGCTTGGTGGCATCGGTAGATGGAAAGAGCGAGTGAACTGATTGTGAAGTTGAACAGTAAAGTATCGGCAACCTCTATCGCCTGGTCTCCTTTAATGGTGGAGAAACGGTTGCCATGGCAACCAATCCAACTAAAGAGAATGAAGAGCTGCTGAAAAGCAAGCGATCGTCGTTTGTTTACACGCGAGTTGTCGGACACTTGTTGTGCGCGTGACATAAGGGGGCATTTCGGATAAACCCATCTCTTTCTCTCTTTCGGAAATTATTAACAAATGGATGGCTTCCAAATGATGGGCGCTCAACGCCGATTCCAGCATCGGTATTTTTTAAATAGCGATATTCCTATATCGCTATGTTTTGGATATTAAATTCAAATCCCTCGAATGAACAAATTCCTGAACAGATTTTCTTTATTAAAATGAAATAAAAAACAAAAACAAAACAACAACATGTTTTGGTAATTTCAAATAGATTATGTAAAAAATACAAAATATGTATATTTTTGGTGACAAGGGGACGCATTCGATTCATAGACATTAATTAATATCGTGTAATTAGAATGCGACGTAATAATAATTAAATGTTAATACTACTTTTGTTAAGGGAGAATGGTCTAGGTTCTTGGTGAAACATATTTAAATAAAGTAAAGAAATTTTTTAAAATTTTAGGTAGATTTAAGAAAAATAAAAAACAAGATGCTTGTTAGCATGACTCCGAGGGGTGAACCGCGGCCTAATATGCTGTACACCTACTTCCACTTGTACTTCCAAATATTTCCAAGCGATTCCAAATATTTTCAAGCAATTCCAAATATTTCCAAGTACTTCCAAATATTTTCAAGCACTTCCAAATATTTCCAAGCACTTCCAAATATTTCCAAGTACTTCCAAATATTTCCAAGTACTTCCAAATATTTCCAAGTACTTCCAAATATTTCCAAGCACTTCCAAATATTTCCAAGCACTTCCAAATATTCCCAAGTGCTTCCAAATTATTCCAAGTACTTTCGAATATTTCCAAGTACTTCCAAATATGTCTAAGTACTTCCAAAATACTTCTAAAAACACCTACTTCCAATCGCGGATCACCCCTCGCATGACTCTATATATGTATGTATATTTCGGGGTACGAGGCCATCTACAGGAGAGAAAAGTTTTCTCTGTGAATTTTTTTAAATTTTCAAAATTTTTTTAAAAATATGTAAATTTTTTATAATTTTCTTTACTTTATTTAATATAGTTCAGGCAAATTACCTGAAAAAATGGCATACATACAGGAAATAATTCCCGATAAAGATTTTATTGCTGGAATACTTTTATTCGTACTCCAATATTACTACCCTAAGTGTTCCTCCAAATCTGTGTTGTGGAAATTTTTCTACGCGCCTCAAAATGAGAAAATTTCGGAGTTCTTTCAGTTTTTTTTTGAATAACTCTAAATCGGCTTATCAAATCAAAAAGATATCTATTAGATAAATTAAAGCTCTTTAAATGAAAAATACTGAATATTTATAAATCTAAGAATTTTAACAAAAAAGTGGTCCAAGTAAACGTTCAAGTCAACAAAATTTCCTAGACAATGAGATAGGAATCAAGTTTCTAGGTTGAGTAGTTTTCATTTTATGAAGGAAAAACTGATATTTTTTCCAAAAAATCATTGCGTCACGAGTTACCATTATCCAATTAAGATGAAAATTTGTTTAAATTGTAGCAAATTTAATATAGTTTAAAAATGTGTAGATTAGTCATTGTCTAAAACGTGCTCCTTCATGGTCAAAATGGGGAAAAATCGAAAAAAGTACTAGTTTTAGGGATATTCAAAAGTGATCCCGGGGGCTGTTTTTTGACAGGCGCTAGTACCGGTTCTATTTAACCTAAATAGATGAAATTGTTATCATTTTACGTGTAATTTAAAGAGATTTAATTTATCTAATAGATATCTTTTTGATTTGATAAGCCGTTTTAAAGTTATTCAAGAAAAAATGAAAAAACTTCGAAATTATCTAATTTTAAGGCGCGTAGAAAAATTTCCACAACACAAATTTGGTGGAAAACTTGGGTAGTAATATTGGAGTACTTATAAAGGTATTCCAGCAATAAAATCTTTACCGGGAATTATTTCTGTAAAAATCGAAATTTGCTTGGACTAATACTACTCTTGATATTTTAATTAATATAATACTTATGGTATAAAATTTTAAAATTATAACTAATTAAATTTTTCAAATCCTAAAATGGATGAAATAATTTATATTTTTTTTTCTTGTAGTGGGTAGTATGCAATATAAATTCCATTCTATCTATATTTGCTTATCGTTAGATCTTCTCTCTTTAACTATAGGTATATAAATTAATTTTTATAAAAAAAAAATAAAACCGACTTCGATTATTATTTTATTTGTTGGATTTAATTTTTTTGAAGTCGGTTTTATTTTTTTTATAAAAATTATTTTTATTTTTCTCTTTTTAGTGATGTTATTAATAGTGACTTAATATAATACCTTGCATGCATCTCGTAAGAGAAAGCGTCGGGCGAAGAAATCAGAAAATAATAATAAAATTCAATTCATAAATATAGAAATTCTCTCGAAACGTTTGCGGGTTTTAAATGAACGTTTAAGATTGATTTTTTATAAAAGATTTTATTTATTATAATTTCGATAATTTGGTCTTAAGAATTGGAGATTTACGTTATTTCGTCATTGAACATATCTTCAGAACTTGACCAAATTAATATAATACCACCCCTAAGAGACCCTCTTTCCAATAAAAAAAGAATGATTAAAATCGGTTAATAAACAAAGAAGTTATGCCTTAACAAACATATCAAAAAAGATCCAATACCAATGAAATAAAAACGGGACCAATCAGAAGTTAGACTGACCCAATGCAAAAAAAAATCATCAAAATCGGTTAACAATTGACGGAGATTTGAGGTAACATAAACACAAAAAAAAATCAATCGAATAGAGAACCTCCTCCTTTTTTGAAGTCGGTTAAAAATAAGATATATATAAACTACCATATGTACCGAGTGGGTTTTTTTAAACTATTTTTTCATACTCCTTTTATGAATTGAAATAATCATTATTTTTGTGTGAATTTGTTGTTTTGATTATAGAGAGAAAATTTTAATATAATTGATATAATAAAATGAGTTTAAAAGTGTAAGTGAGGATCTAGTTCGAAGGGTTCCATAGTTTTTCCACCTGTAATCCAAACTAATACTTTTGTTATTCATGTGATATAAGGGTGAGTTTCGTTAGGCTTAGAATAAAACAACTCCTTTCTCTCGATTTCAAGGAAATTATTAACAACTGGATGGCTTCTAAATAATGGAGAGAGGGGAGCATTCAGCACCAATACCAGCCAGTCTCGGATATTTTATATCTCTATCGTTATCTGAGGTATTAAATTCAATCCCTCGGATGAACAAATCCCTGAGCAGATTCTTTATTAAAATAAAAGAAAATGTGTTTTTTTTTATTATATAAAATCGATTATGTAAAAAATACAAAAAAAGAAAAGTTGGCAATATAAATTCCATTCTATATATGTTTACATATCGTTAGAAACATTCTTTTTTTCTCTGTCTCTACAATAAATATAGGGTTAACTGTACGTATATCAACTACATATATACATGATGGATAAATAGGTACCGCGACATTTCAGCCCCCCACAAAATATCTCCGACAAAACATCCCCCGACAAAATATACAAAGGACAAAATATCCCCGGCATAATATCTTCTGACATATTCCCCAGTATTAGGGAGAATACAAAAGAGACACCCCGCCCGACGATTGGCTGGTTCGGTTTTCAATGTGTGTTTGATTAGAAAAAAAAATGTGAGCCCGAAACACACCCCGCCCAGACTAAACTTTCGGATGTTCGGTTAATATATATTCAGTTCGGCTCGGTTGGGTTTGTATAGCTCCTTTTCGGGCTGGCATTTAGTCGATTTGCATTACTCATAAGATTCACGCGGGGAAGGGTTATTTTGTCATGAGATATTTTGTCTGAAGGATATTTTGTCGGGGATATTTTGTCGTGGGAAATTTTGTCGGGGGATATTTTGTCGGGGGATATTTTGTCGGGGGATGTTTTGTCGGGGATATTTTGTCGGGGGCTGAAATGTCGCGGAATCGGATAAATATATTTTAAATTTATTTTTCATTCTCTCTAAGTCCTTTCGTCCAAAATGAAATAATCCTTATTTTTTGCAAAATCTGTTGTTTAGCTTAAAAAAAAAATATTTTATCATGATTAAAAAAAATAAATAGCTAAGATGAAGTAAAAAGTGAAAATTGTTTTATGACTCTTCTAATTATGTATGACATAAAAACTAATTATTTTTAATCTCCATTAAAAGACCAGATTTTACGATTTTTACAGATTATTAAACTAAAAGGTTTATAAGAGGGAAGACTTATTATGAAAATTTCAAGCTTGGACAGTCTTAAAGCAATTTTATATCTTATTAAAAGTGAATCTTATAAGAGAGTTAGGAATTATTTTTTTTCACTCCACTTTAAGGCTAAGTACCCTTGTTTGAAATAATAGTTATCAATAAAAAGGTATTTAATTATATTTATTTATTTAATGGAGAAATATAAGAATAAGAAAAATTGGAAAATATTATGCTGTAAGTGGAAATTAATTTAAAACAGCAGCCAAGGGTGAGTGGGGGTCAATTTAAGAACTTATGGGTTGATATTTTATAGCGAAAAAAATAATTTTATCAAAAGTACTCACATTAATCTACTTTCATGAAATTATAGGGATTTTTAAGACAACTAGCTTCAACTATTGTATAAATTAAATACTAATAATCCCTTGTTACACTCAGGCATCTGTAATTTTGAATTTACTCAAAGATTAAAAAAATAAAATAAAATAAAAAAATACTTATAATTGAAAAGTTTGTATAACAAACTTATTGATTTCTCCTTCTGACTTAAAATTATTGTTTTTTTTTTTTTTTTGTTGATAGGGTAAGATCGAACACAAACAAAAACGCTTACTATATGCAAAGAGCCAGTTCGATGTAAATTACAGCTGTATGATAAGGTAATTGAACAGGGCATTTACGTAGCTTGGTATATAGATAACTTATCATCAAGATCTAGAGATAGAAGTAAAAACATAATCTATTAAAGCCCTAAGGATTTCAGGTTGTCTTAATAACGCAATCTGGTCGAATAAGTTTTTAAAAACATAAGTCAAGGTACGAATATATAAGACCATGGCAAGACCAATACTGACCTACGCAGCCAAAACTAGACAGATATTAGACTACTAGATATCAGATTACTAGACCCTCAAAGAATCCTTGACCTATCTGTGTTTGATAAAGTAAGAAGTGAAGAAATGAGGATAAAATGTGGAATCTAAAAGATCGATGACTGGATCAAAAGTAGAAGGGAAAATTGGTACGCACACATGGAAAGAATGAGCGAAGACCGAATTCTCAAGAAAATTTTAACGAACAAGCCAGCAGGCAAAATAAGCAGAGATCGACCTCAAAAATACTGGCACGACGAGTTACAATAAACAGACCATAGGTCTATAAAGAAGAAGAAGAAGAATACTTAAAATTATAATTTTAAAAATAAATATCTATAATTTTAAATACAAATGTCTGAAACGTAAAAGGGTCATTTTCAAGTAGGATCTCTCAGGATTCTGATACTTGCAAGAACTCAAGACAGGGAGTTTATAAAATATTCATATTTGTTAAAATTTCCAAAATAAAAAAATTGATTTTGTGCTTTCTATCTTCAGAACTTTCGGTTGGAATATGTAGAAAAAGCGTATCTTTAAATAAGTAGCTCTTGAACGGTAGTTGCTAATGAGCTAAAATTTGAAACACAAGTTTTCATTAGGTATTCGTCAATTCGTTTATCCCTATGACATTTAGAGACCAGAACTCTCTTCCTCCGACCATCTTCCCAGCAACTTACTTTATATTATTCAATCTTTCAAGACCCGCATCCACAGACGCCTTCGACTCCTACCCAATCTCTAAATCTCTTCTTATTTTCACGATACAAGGGTCCACCGCGAACTTGAGAGGTTGTACCTTTTTGGTGCAATTTCTTCTCGTATCAATATTATTATACGAGCAGTACCCGGCGTGCCTACGTCACGCCCGGCACCGCTCGGCCCTCCGGGCTGATGGCCCTGGCGGGGAGCGTCTCGAGATGTGATTATTAGCTGTCCGTAATTATGTTTTGAAAAAAATATTTTTTTGAATAATAAATATATATCAAAGAAAGGTGAAATAAAGTAAAAATATCAGTAAATGCTTTATATATACTTTATTAGAGCATGCAACCATTTCTCTCGAAGTTCCCGATCGGTTGGAAACCTATTTTAAAATTTCAAATGAGCCGCGCAGTAATAAATTAAGAAATAATCTCATTATCCCATGAAATAATCTCATTAAAACATATATTATAAATTAAATATATATATATATATATATTAAAATTAATTTGTCTACTAAAATTTTAAGAATTTATATTTTTCTTAAATTCAAAAAAAAAAAATTAATTTTCGCGGTATGAATTATTTCCAAAAAATTAAATATATATTAATATATAATATATTTAAAATTAATAAATTTGTCTACTAAAATTTCAAATGAGACACGCCGTAAATCTAATATTCTAAGCTATATAGAAGAATAGATTAATATATAGAGATATTATAGATACATAATATAGAGAATAGAGATGTTTTATTTGTAAAATTTGACAATATAACAACTTTCATTGAAAATTAGTTGCTTTTTCTCCCACATGTTATCCTTGCTGCGCCACTGGTACTGTCTGACAATGGCTTTTATATATATCATCGCCCTAGAGAGTAAGCCTGCTAACTCACAACAAGGAAATTTTACAGGAGAGAGAAAAAAACAAACAAAATTTAACATTGTTCTTATGGAAAAAACTATTTTTCACATTATTTTTCTACAACTTACGATCGTAATTTTAAGTAGCAATTTTACTTGGACAATGCTGTATTTCTTTTTCTTTCGAACGGTAATAATATGTCATATATGATAAAACATGCAGCTTTACACTCTAAGCCGACGATATATAAAAAAAAAAAATAGACTGCTTTCTGTAAAGTTTCAGATTTCTAACTCAAGCCCTTCGCTGACGAAAAATTGTCAAATGTAGACATTTTCCCCCCAATTTATTATTATTATTTTTTTTTATAATTTATAAAACAAAGTAACATAATCGTATTAGTTGTAATTGGTTCTCTTTATGGAGATCTTAATGGATAGAATGGATTAAAATTAAATAATCTCGAATGTCGGTCAGGTGTAGTAGTAGTTGAGTTCACATTGAAACAAAATAAAAATAAAAAAAAAAAACAAGCCTTTTAATTAGATTGTTCTTTTCAAGTTGTCGACAGCAGTATCGACTTTTCCCGAATGCGAAACTCTTCTCTTTTAATTCTATCGTATTCCGATTCACTAATCCTCTCTCTTTACTTTGAAGCCTGGATCACATGAATTTAAATAAAAAACTACAACGGCTTAAAATGAGATTTAACTTAAGAGATAATTATATCCTTCTAGGAAGTTTTCAGTTCGTAAATTGACCTTGTCCTGACAAACTTTTGATAACGAATGCGGTTTCGTATTAAATTAATTTTGGATATTTGGAAAGAGGGAATGAAAAACGTATATAAAGAGAATTTCAATTAATGATAAATGATGGAATATTCATTTATATTGGGTGGGGAATGCATGCTATTTCTATGATATTTTGAATACTTATCCTGTAGTTGCAAGCTAAAATAAACTGAAGTGTTCTGATGTGGCCATCCACTTGACTTTACCATACAACCTGGACCCTCACTTATATTTAATATTTAATAAAATTATTTATAATCATGTAGGGGGGGGGGGTTAGTTTTTGCATTTTTAGACTCCTGGGACCCACTGATTATGTATACAAAATTTGGTTGAGTTTGGTAAATGCCCGAGATTTTCATTTTTTGACTCTCCGCGCCCCCCCCCCCCCCACCCATTTCGGGTGGTTAGTATTTTCATTTTTAGATTCCTGGGAACCCACTGATTATGTATACAAAATTTGGTTGAGTTTGGTAAATGGCCAAGATTTTCATTTTTTGACCTTCCATCCCCCTCCCCCCCTCAAGGCTCGGATCTTACTCATATTAAATGTTACTGATTTTACAATTATTTATGTTAGAAATATGAAACATTTTTCAGAGCTGCAGGTTATTATTATTAGAAACTAGCTTTTGTTATATTTTCACTCTTTAACTACAACCGTTCAATAGATTAGATATATAGCGCGATTCGATATTTTGAATTTTCTATATCTTTCGACTAGGAGTTCTTAAGGTAGTTCTTTCACAAATGCAAAAATTCAAGAAGTTTTTGAAACTTGGAATATAAGTCATTAAAAGCATAATACACATACTGTTAAAATTTGAAGACGATTTACCACACCAAACATGAAATAATTGCAATTAAAAATGACATTTTTTACATAGGGTAGATAGGGAAAGGGTGGGGATATGATCATTATTTTATTTTTTTTTTTATGGAAGGACTTTCACCACCTTGATGAAAAACTAATATTTGTTAGAATAATATATTTAAAGTAACTTAAAAAAAAATTGAAATTATTTACCACGTAGTTTTGATCAAAAAAAAAACATATTTGGGCGATTATTTTTAGTGGACGGGATATAAGCACAATGGCTTGGAAACGATTCAGTTAGTACGTGTGTATCTATATAGAGATTTCGTAGTGTGAGTGGACAGTCACGTTAAAAAAAAATACCCTAAAATTTCAGTTCCGTTCATATTTATAGAGTGGTTCCGAGGCTAAAACTTTTTGTGTGGATTGTCGCGAAAGAACCTCCTTAAGTTAGAAATATCAACATCTAATAAGCGCTTAGTTTTGTAAAAACTTGTTTCTAATATCTTTTTAGTTCTTGAAATAAGATATTGAATCCAGAAACAAAACAATATGAAAAGAAAACATGCATTGACTTAACAAAATGTACGTATTTGCATGGTAATAACAGAGGGATGAACCTCTATTGGAATTAGGTGTCCAAGTCTATGGAATTATGTTGAATTATTTTAGAATTTATTAGATAATGCCCCTTCATCTATTGGCTTCTACTTGGAAATGAAAGTGGAAGTCGAAGTAGGTGTACACAATATTAGGTCGCGGTTCACCCCTCGGTAATAACCACAATAAAAATTGTTTTAACTATCAAAATTATTAGTTTTTATTTATTTTTTTATCTTAGCGATATTCAAAAACATTGTTTTAATAATAATATTTAACTCCTAATGATGCAACCCGCAATTCAGAGAGTTCGATTCGAATGCATAATCTAGAACACACAGGCGAAGCCATATAGTGAGTCAATTTCATAAGATAAATAGTTTTAACTATCAAAAATATTACTCAAGTTACATACCGAACAATATTTCGAGTCTTATTTTAAAATAACAAATACATTTCAATGGCTATATTTTGCTCTATTTTTTTAATCAATCCCCCCCCCCCCCTCTTTTTGGTCACTATCAATTTCACATAATGATTGGGAGTCAACTTATCCCCAAGTCTCATATACGGTACATTGGAAGAATATCGGCCCACAAAAATATTTCGAAAACCGATCGAAAGTTGTTTTCTAGTCACCTGATAGGAGTTCTGGCAACAGCGAAATCTTTGGTCTTTCGATTCTTTAACAGTTTGCCTATCATAGAAACGCCATCCGACGATATTAAATTCCAAGCAAAATGGGCGATCATCATTTGACGACGACTAGTAATCGATGAAGTAAATGAAAATTTAGAGACAATTTTCGCTTATGAATTTACATGTTATACACACAGGGGCAGATCTATATATGGGCTTTTTGAGCTGCAGCCCAGGACCCAGTGGATATATAGGGCCCTCAACACCCATTGAAGAACAGAGTCTTACACTAGGATTTCTCATTTCCAGGCGAATAATAATTCCTGGGAAACGAGAATATTTCGAAAATATTCCCTGGATTCCCGGGAAAACCGGGTTTTAATATTTACATATTAATTAAAATAAATATATTAATTTAAAAAAAAAAAACAATTGAAATATTTATTTATTTTTTCATTAAAACAAAAAACTTAATTTCTAATAGAACAAAAAAAAGTTAATTATCAGAGGAGTTTTTAAAATGAGTTCTTATATAAACTAGTGCATTAGCCGAATTGTCGTTGAGTCATGTCCTAATTTTGAGGACAAAAAGGTAGCAGTCGAAAATGCTCTTTCACTTTCCACTAAGATTGGTTTAAGGTAAAGGAGACCATTGAAGAGCATTTCAAATTTTTCGTTAATTTTTCACTGGTTTCAAACAAATTAAATTCTTTTAATATAGTCTTATATTCTGTATCTCCTGTATTTTTTTTTTTTACTTTACCATACAGGGTATGGTCAATTATTATAATCGTGCATGGAAAAATATTTTTTTTACTTATTTTTTTCGAAATATCTCAAAAACGGCTGAAACTATTTTGTTTAAAAAAATTGAGTGAAACCATGGCAGTTCGGTCTACAGAAAAGCCCTAATAAGTGAACATCGAAAAAATTATATTTTTTGAGATAATAATTGTTTTGTCAAAATGTCTGTTAATTAGTCTGTGCGTTACCAATTTGTGTGGACGAGCTAGCTCAAAAACTACTGTGAATATCGAAACCAAATTTCACACGTAGTTTTGGTGCATTGAGATTAAGAGCTGATTAGATTTTGGTGCATATCGACCCAAACTTAAGGGGGGCGGAAGGGGGGGGTTAAAAATTAAAAATCTATGCCGTTTGAGAAAACTCAAACAAATTTTGTATACATAATCAGTGGGGCACCAGAAGTCTAAAAATGCAAAAGCTAACCGCCAAAATGGGTGGGGGGAGGGGGGGGGTGTACGGTCAAAAAATGAAAATATGGCCCCTTGTACCAAACTCAACCAAATTTTGTATACATAATCAGTGGGCCCCCAGGAAAGCAAAAACTAACCGGCCAAAATGGGGGGAGGGGGTGTAGGGTCAAAAAAAGAAAATATAGGCCCTTATACTAAACTCAACCAAATTTTGTATACATAATCAGTGGGACCCTAGGAGTCTAAAAATGCAAAAACTAATCCCCACCCCAACATGATTATAAATAATTTTATTAAATAATAAATATAAGTGAGGGGCAAGGTTGTAATGGTAAAGTCAAGTGGATGGCCACATCAAAACACGTCAGCTTATTTATCTTCATATTTAAAGCACTTTCAAGCTTTCGTTTCAAAACATTCGCTGGCATTTTTCGCTTCTATATAGTTTTCCGAATCGTAAATCAATACGCTAAAACAAGGAGTTTTGGAATATTTATTTTTCATTTATATGATGATAAATGTTAAAAATAATCCCGGGAATTGGCTTTTTTCTCGGGAAATCGGGAATAGATATTTTTGAGTATTTTCCGGGAAATCTGGAAAGAGAAATCCCGGGACACAGACCCTATCTTACACCTCTTGCATTGAAATGTTTATGCAAATTCATGAAAAGAAACTTGAAGATGTTTGTCCAAATTGTTATACTATTTTAAAGATTTATTTAAAGTTACCAATCACTAGCTATGAAGAGGAGCGGTCTTTCCCCAGGATGGTGTATATAGAAAACAAATTTAGGACAATAATGTCGAACAGTCGACTAAATTATTTATCAGTTCTTTCCATAAATTGTGATTTAACAAAAGACTTACAATGTGATGAGCAAATAAAGGAATTTGTAGAGCAGAAATGCAGAGAGGTTCCTTTATAATTTATAGTACCTGGAGGCACCGAGCGATGCTCGGTAACTTCTTCCTTCAGTTACAACCTTTATTTTAATATTATTTTAATTTTAAAATTCTGATAAAAAGGTCGATTTTTATTTGAGAGCCGTTTTCAAATTAAAAAAAATACAAATATATATAGTATTCGCCCACTGTGCCCCCACCCCCGAAACCTCGCCCTACCCCCGGATCCCCCACCACTGCACCCCACCTCCTGCACCTGTTTTGATTCAACCATTTGATTCATTTTTATTCATCCAATTGTTAATAAATAAAACCTATCAAAATGTGTTGTTTTTTCAGAAAATTGAGACCTGCTTATGCGAAATATATTTTTAAATAAATTCTTGATTATTTTTTATTCTATTAAATAAATAAAGTTCTTTATAAAAACAATTATAAAACGTTTATTAATATTTCTAACGTTTAGTGAGAACAAAATATGTTAAAATCCACAATCACAATACTTCTTCAAGGCCTTTTAGAACAATGAATCAAACAACCCATTGTCTGCCTGGGTATAAAAGGAAAAGGGAAACCTTTTTTAAAACACTAAGAATGGGATTTGTCTACCTGAGAATAATTAATTTGACCCATCAAAAACAATTTTGTCGAAGATGAGACCGTGACAGATCGAATTGTCACCCCAAAAACCCCCTAACCCGTGAATTTCATTAAAATCGGTAGAGTCGTTTTCAAAATATAACCAAGATACAAATATATAAACAAATATATATACAAATAAATAAATATATACTATATACAAACAAATAAATATACAATTTTCGCTCGTTTAATAAGAGTAAATAACATAACTACACAGAACCTGTTAATTTCTTTTGCAATAATGTCTTACAGTTTCTTTTTGTGTATCTAAGTTATATTAAATAAATAAAATATTTTATTGTCCAATTTTTTTTCAATATCATTATAGAAAATAGTTTTTTGACAAAATGGCAATTAGTTTGATTAATTAGGTAGGCCCCCAAGTAGTGTTAGCCCAGGGGTCCACAAATTAACAGTCCGCCCCTGTGTACACATTTCCGATGACTAGTTTAATTTATTCCGCAAAGATATCCAAAAATTTTATTTAAGGTAGTTGTTTCCCCGTAAGGGCTTTCTTAGGATTTTTTACAGATTATTATTGAAATACTTCTGCATCGATTGGTGGCAAAACGAAATTTATGAACAATATAGTTCCGGGGATATTAAATTACAAATATATAGTTTTTCAGACTCTTATACATTGCACTATACGGGATATCGGAAAGTTTACATACATATTTAATCATAATTAAGAAACTCTTCTTCCCGTTGTTATAAAAAACTAAACTAACATTAAACAATAACTAATCATTTTTTAAGAAAATTTT
The DNA here is from genome assembly GCA_024734495.1 of Forficula auricularia. Lineage (NCBI taxonomy): Eukaryota > Metazoa > Arthropoda > Insecta > Dermaptera > Forficulidae > Forficula > Forficula auricularia. The sequence continues at coordinate 1,652,581 of JALMQS010000729.1, forward strand.
AAATCATAGTTACAACACAGTTTCTGAGATAATGAATAAATAATGAAAGTTTATAATGAAAAATTTACACTAAAAACAAGCTGGCAACAACGTATGTAATTTAACATAAAAGTGGATTAACTTTAGTACTTTTTTGACGTTTTTTTGCTTTAGCCATTGTCGCAACAGCTTTCGATCGCTTATTAAGAACTTTTTGATTTATAAATCGACCTTTATTATTTATTTTATCTGTCATTTCTATGATAAAAATATTCAAGCTCAGACAATGTTGCCAGATTTGTCAAACGAGCACGGGATTGGCTAGAATCGGTACATAAACAGCAAAAAGTTTTGTGCTTATGAATTATGAATCCATTGTCTGTACTATATACACTATCATTAACTTTTTGATAGTATTCTCAACAACTACCTTAATTATTACTAAGATCCAAAACGTACCTAAACCATATAAGTGTTAATAAGCATACACTGATATCATTTATTTATACAGAAAAATAAATATCTTTCTGTCGGCGTGTGGAAATAGAGTTAATTAAGAGAGAAATAAACTCTTTGAAAAGAGAGCGATATATCGAAAATTATGTTTAAACGGACGTATTTCTCTCTATTTTCTCCCCCAGTAAATTAATTTATATATAAACTGAAATTATTGACAGTTTCTACATGACAGCTATTTCTGCATGAGTTAACTTAATATTCGATATTGTGATAAAATCCGATAAATGATGAATTTATTCTTACACATTCGAGTTATTATAACATATTATATTTCTTTATGGTAAGTCTAAAACACTTCATTTAATAATTGACGTAATTATATATGATTAAATTTTATCAGAGATACTTAATATCCATTTTATTAAAAAAAAAAACTATATATATAAAACTTTTTAATGTGCATAAATTCGCCACATTTTATATCTAAAATAGTTGGAGAAGGATTTTAATTTTTTTAGAAGCCATATCAAAAGTTCAAATTAATTGACTGAATTTTTATAATATTAGTAAGAGTTACATAGTATTTATAAGAACCGAAAATCTCCAAATATTCTCATACGAGTACATAATATATGCACCTGAAAGTACAGAAATTTTCAAACATTTTTATAATATGCACAGAGAATATATTTTTACTTTAAAAACCCTGATATACTGGAATATAATAAAATAGTATAATATAAGAGTAACAGTATTGCTGCTTTTATATATTTTTTTTTTTTAATTTTAATTATTATATTTTTCTAAATTTTCTACCAGGAAGCTTTCTCTTTGATATAAAGTAATGGGTGCGGCAACTTTTTAGTCTGTTTTAAAAATGCACCCTTTATATTCTTGTAGGCCAAAAATATTATCATTTTCTAGATCAGCTAATAGGATTGGGAAAAATTTGTATAAAGAAATTCGGGACGGTGGAAATATAATTTTTACAATTCTTCAAGATAAAATTCAAATTAATTTATAAATTCTCAAAGTCTCTAATTTCAATATCTTCTTAATTCCTAATAATATCTATCTATTTATTAATAATACCAATGTGAACATTTTTGTAAAATATGCAAGAAATTATAAAAATATTACAAATTAAGCAAATTAAATTCCTCGGCATAATAAAGCGAGAACGAAAGCTTAAATAAAGTTCTTAGTGCTACAAAAATGTTTATGGGGGGGGGGGAGGGGGAGCGGCTAAGGACTTTGATCTTTAAGGCTTTAAGACTATGTTAGACTATCCAGACGAAAAATTGCTGATAATCTGAGTAAAATCGAATAATTATTGAACGATTGTAAGTAATAAGTTGAAATTTGGCAGAAAATTTTTTATTAATAATCTTTTCTAGTCCGAATCGTTTGGAGACGAAAAATTGTTAAATTACTAAACTTTACAAAGAGCTAAACGAGTTTTGATAAAGTTTCCGTTTTCCTCCAATTATAGTTTAGATGGCATATTTTGTTGTAATTCTTGAATTCTTAAATAATTTATTTGAAATATCTTCTAGTTTAAAATATGCATTTGCATTTGCATAATTATAATCTGAGCTCAAATTATGATTTCATTTTTTTATAATTAATGATCAACTTCATTCACTCTTTTTCAGCAAGGCTTTCAAGATTTTCCCCATGCGTTTACTCAGTCTTTAAAGTGAAGAATAAAGGTTGGGTTTCAGGTTTCTCCCCTTCAGGACGCACCAATCAATTTCGGTAGAGACCCTAAATACGCCCTTCATGGGTCCAATAAGTCCATTATGAACTACCGGCTTAACTATTTGTTTATGGTAGTGATATCTAAAACTTAACAAATCCGAGGAAAATGAAATTCTTAAGCTTGGTATTGACTATATAGTATCGATTTGTAAAACTTGGTTTTTATTTAAAAACCAACCAGAAGTAATCTTTTATTTGATGTGTTCTTTAGGTTTTGTATTTCTAGCTTAAAAGAGCTATACTGAGTTTATGAGTTTATCTCAAATAACATGTGATTTAAGTATAAATGTGTATAACTGTGAGGGCCTTTATTTAATTCACTGTCGAATCTGACCTCCCTCATTCTCAGGTCTTTCAATCTTGAGTCATTCAAGATCCATGGTGTAAATAACAATTACAATTCTGAGGTATTAATATATCAATAAGTTCCAAAATATAAACTTCTAGTGTGATAATTAAAATTTTAATTCTACTGATGGGAAGTCTTAAAGTATAACTATAACTAACACTGAGAGACGAGACAAGAAGGAAGATGTGTGACTATGTGCTTCCTTCATTGACCCTTTTGAACCCTGAGGAAGGGGGAAAGATCTTCCGAAACGTCGGGTTCAAAAAAATATTTCCAATAAATATTATTTGTTGGAAGTAGTCTCTTGTTTATTTCCGGACTGAAGATATAACTATACTTAAGATATATATACAGGATGTCCCGTTCGCAACGATAAACCGTGAACAGGGCAATTTACGACGGTCCTGAACATAACATTTTTTTTTAATAAAAGTCTCATAGTTTTCGAGTTATAGGCATTTTTTTTGAAAATTGTGAAAATCGCTACCCTGCCCTAAATATCTAGATGCTGTGGCTATAAATTTACATATATTATTATTCTAATTTTTTTTAAGCAATCCTGAATAATCCTGATATCATAAGTACTATATACTTTTGGAGAAAAAAATATATTTTTGCTTGACTTATGTTATAAAAAATTTTCATCAGCTAACTTTGAAACATCTTTAATGTAAATAAAAAGTAAACTACCATCGCAAGTTATTTAAAAAATTGGCCCATTTTTCAAGATTTCAAAATGGTACAGCACTTTGGACTTTCTTCTTTAGAAAAAAAATTGTATTTTCTTGGCAAAATTAGCTAATTTAAAAATATATTTTAATAGTGTTTTTTATTTAATATGTTAATCAATTATGTCGCAACTTAATTGAAATAATATTTGGCTATTATAGACATTAATAGCTATTAATAATGCCATTAATAGCTAAAAATTAGCCTTTTCTCATTTTTATAGCCATGTGCTTCGATGAAATAAAGTAAATAATTCCCCCAAAAGCCAATATTAAGCACGCCATTTGTTGATCCGTCTCTCTTCAGTGTCAATTGGAGAAGTTCCAAAGAAAGTTATTCACTAATACGTTTATCCGAATGGCTTCTAGAGGCTGGAATTCTTCTATCTCCATTATTACCGATAATTACTTATCTCAGGTCCTTCAGGAATTATTTCCATTAAAAAAAATCCCCTTGCCGGAGGAGTTAGCTTTCTATAGATATATTTTGTTTCTAATCCATTTATGTATCCTTTAAAAAACCATTATTTCTTAATAGTTTTGGTTTAGATTTTAAAATTATATTTATATTTTTTTATACAGGTTGTTTAACGTAAACATTGCTTTTTGTCATTTAATAAAATCGATTTTAAAAAATTCAATTTATAAATTTGAAATTGTTGGAAAAACAGATCAAAAAGAAATAATTAAATAAAAATTAGAGGCAATAAATCGCTATTAAACAAATATTAGCAGATTTAATTTTTTTAACAAACACATTTTTATTATATTTTTTCATTAATAAAATATGATTTCGGGTAGTGAGACTATAAAAACAAATGTAAAATAAAGTTATTAATTTAGCTTGGTAGAAAAAAAAAGAAAATATTTCAGGGGGTGTTTCAGAGTCAAAGATGCTTATGGTGAACCAGGTCTAAAGATTACTTAAGTATTTGATTATTTCATAAATTCTTTTAAATTGGATTAAATATCCAATAGGTAGAAATTCTAATAACCACTTTGAATTAATTGTCTTAGAATGTTTTTATTACAGAATTCATATTTACCAACTTTGATTATAATTTTAATAAATAAACTTTTCCCCGTGCATATATATAAAGTTTAATATATATCTATGTGAAATTTTAATTAGAATCTCACTTGATTTGTGGTATTTTTATTTTAGAAAATGTATCATTGGGGAAAGTAATTAAGTTGTTCCGATGAAAATGGCGTAGACCCACCTTGAAAAAATAAAAGAAAGTAATAACTTAAAAATAAAATAAAATACACTAATAGGTATAAAATAATTATCTTATTTAGTTACAACTAAACGACGAAATATTAACATGAAATTAATTTTTGAAGTCGGTGCCAAACAAACTATACCTATAAGCGAGCGTATACTCGCCAAACGTACTAAGTAAGATCCGTCAAGTTCGATTCATATAATGTATATGTTTGGCACCGACTTCAAAAAGTAATTTCATGTTAATATTTCGTCGTTTAATTGCAACTAAATAGGATAATTATTTTATACCTTTTAGTGTATTTTATTTGATTTTTAAGTTATTATTATTTGTTGCATTTAAGTTTTTTGAAGTCGGTTTTATTTTTTTTTTACAAAAATTATTTTTATTTTTCTCTTTTTAGTGATGTTTTTAATAGTAACTTAATATAATATGCATGCATCTCGTAAGAGAAAGCGTCGGGTGAAAGAATCATAAATTAATAATAAAAATCAATTCATAAATATAGAAATTCTCTCGAAACATTTGCGGGTTTTAAATGAACGTTTTAAGATTTTTTTATAAAAGATTTTATTTATTATAATTTCGATTATTTGTTCATAAGAATTGGAGATTACGTTATTTCGTCGTTGATCATATAATCAGAATTTGACCAAATTAATACAGCACCATTCTTAAGATACCCCCTTTCCAATAAAATAAGAATCATCATCAATAATAAACAAAGAAGTTAGGCCTGAACAAACCTAACAAAAAAGGTCTAATACCAATTAAAAACGGGACCAATCGGAAGCTAGACTGAACCCAATGCAAAAAAAAATCATCAATATCGGTTCACAATTGACGGAGATATGAGGTAACTAGAAACAAAAAAAAAAAATCAATCGATTAGAGAAACTTCTCCTTTTTTGAAGTCGGTTAAAATATATTTTAAAATGAAATTCTATAATCTATAAAGAAGGATAATCATAATTGTCTTTTATATGTTTTATCTTGTTTTAATAGCAAATTGATGATCCGGTGAAGACATACCCTTTAAAACGTTTTTCTTATAGTTAGAACTCCTGACAAATAAGTTTATAAAATGAACCTCTGAGGAAGTCGAAACGTTTGGCCCATTTAATTAAGAAACTTTGCGTTTGATTTAAATTCTTGTCTAACTCCCTACGATTCCTTTAAAGATTTTTGATTATGGATGCGAATAATGAAATATTATTTTTATTTTATGATCATTTGAAGTTGAGGTAGTAAATATAGTTGAATGATCGAGACCATTACTTTATCTTATATTGCTTGGCTTAGGATAAAATAAAATAGAAACAATATTCTTGCGTTTTGATTTGCTTCAATATGCAGTGTATATATAATATATCCGTCAAAAAATATCGATAAGCCTCACACACCTTGGCGGTTTTTATTGGGGAGCTTTTTGATCGGATTCTTTGAAGAAATATGTTGCAAGTATCGCGACATCAATTCGACTAGTAAGTTGATATTGTATTTTTTTAAAGAACCAGTCGGAAAAAAAATAAAAGTGGGAAAGAGAGAGAAAAATGAATCTGAGAATGATATTCGATCTCAAAAGCAAACAGCCCCTATTGCTATTTCTGGGGAAAAGAGAAAAAAGAAAGAAAGAAGGAAATACAAGAAATACAAGTGAAAGGGATTTGATACAAATATATATTCTCAAAATCATTTATCTCAATTGAGTAACGGAAATTATTATATACTTGTTTAAACAAATGGAATTTAAAATGGTAAAAAAAAGTTGAAACATGAACAATTTTTTTTGCAATTTCTATCATGGAACAGAACACTTAGTATAAAAGAAATGTTAAAAAAACGAGGTCTCAAATTTTGAAATTTGTTAATAAGTTTCACAATTTGAAAGTACGATACAGCGTACGATAGTACCCTGGGTATCGAATTCACAAAAAAACGCGTATTTGTGAGGAACACTTGCATATATAAATATAGGACTATTGAATTATTTTATCAAATAAATAAATAATAAATAATGACCTTTATTATCCAATACAAAAATACAACAAATGTTTTACAATTACAAGAAAAAAAAAAACTTCGGCCTCGAGGCCCGAAAGCCTCACCATCGAATGCCAATTATTTTTAATTTATTACATATTTTTCTCACTCCTTATTTTGGTAAGGGAAAAAATTGATAAAAAACCCCATATACTTTTTATTTTTAACATAAAAAAAACACAAAACAAAACAAAATGAATGAAATTATTTTATCAAGTATTTGGTTAAACTGATTTTGATGCTTTGGTGGTTAATTTGGTTATTGTGGGTGTAGGGTCAAAAATTGAATTGTTTGAGTTTGGTCGAAAGGGCTAGAATTTTCATTTTTGACTCTCCCTCCTTTTTGGGTCGTTAGTTTTTGCATTTCTAGCCTTCTGGGATACCCAGAATATGTATACAAAATTTGGTTGAGTTTGGTACAAGGGCCTAGATTTTCTTTTTTTGACCCTACACCCCCCTCCTAAATTTTGGGTGGTAGTTTTTGCATTTCTAGCTTTTGGGGGGCCCACAGAATATGTATACAATATTTGTTTGAATTTGGTCCAAAGGGCTAGAACTTTATTTTTGCCCCCCCCCCCCCCCCATAAGAGTTCAAATTTTTGTTTGTAGTTATAATGTTGAGTTTAGGTTCAAAAGGTAATAAAATAACACGAAATTAATTAGAAATATAAGTTGTTTTGGGGTAAAGTAACGGTAAAATGTCTTTCTTTAGGAGGTCAGCAGATCCCCCTGACCCACGATTTCGAAGAAATATACCTATTTCGCTCAATCTCATGGTGCGACTTCCGGAAAATGTCTTCATAGTTTTTCTGATCATGGCCCCTAGGCCCCAAAACCACGCTCCATTCAAAAGTTTATATATATATATATATATATATATGTGGGAGGTATGTATCGCAATTTTGTGGCTGCGCTGCAGTCCGCGACGTTCAACCAACTGCAATAAAATTTGGCACAAAATTTAGTCTTGATATAAACAAGAACTGAATAGTTTTTAATGACTTCAGCCTCAAAGGGGCGGAAATAGTGGGGAGTTGAAATCTTAAAAAATTATTAACGTTAATATGAATGATACTAGTTTGGTTGCAAATGGCTAATATTCTACCTCTACATCTTGTGTCTGAAAAGTTTTTGATAGGAGCAGTCTAAAGGGGGGTAGAGCCCCTTCGAAATCTACCTCTTGCTACGGCCTGCCGCAGGAATTTTTAAATTTATTTCGATTTAAAATGACAATGTAGGAGAGTTCAAAAGTGACCATTTTTAGATGATTGTTTAGCAGCCCAATTTCAATCAAGTACCTACTTGAATTAGAATTCTTAAATTGAAAGTTTTTGTGCCGAGGGTAGCAGAATTTTTATATATTCAAGAGACAATAAAGGAGTGTGTCTTCTGCTGGAATTATAAATTTTATTTATAATGAAACCATAGTCTCATTAAAAATAAAATTTATAATTCCAGCAGAAGACACACTCTTTTATTGTCTCCTTCAACATTTCCTTCTTATCACTAAAACTGCATTTTGTTATTTATTCTAAGTACTCATTCAACAAATTTCCTATTTTCTCTTTTTTATAGTCTTGAAAATGTTCTGTATATCGACTTTTAAAATTTTTCTTTGTTTTTCCCACGTAAATAAATGGTTCCACAATCTTAAATTTTAGACTATAAACTCCATATTTCTCAAAGGAGGACTTTTTATTACATATCTTTCAAAGTTAAATCATTCTAATATTTTTTTATATGTAGTAGGTGTTCAAAATATCATCAATCTAATCTTTTATTGTACTTTCAGGAATTTATGAATATAACAACTGTCCTGGAATAATCTGGAAAAGCCATCTCAATGTAAACGAAGACATCAAAACAACTCATGAAATGGAATCAAGCTCTATTTGATATCAATATCTACATTATAATTGACTTTATTAGTACTCGGTAAATGTTATCTCGTTCACGAGCGTATTATGAATAAACATGGCCTCAAATATTGCCTGTTTCTAAATTAGAATAGCCTATTTCAAAAACTACTTAAGTCACTTATTTCAGAAATATCTTTTGACCATTAAAGGCAATAAAAATTCTATTCAGTTTTTATGTTGTTTTTTTTTTCTATTCCAAGCCATTTCCAAAAATATGTTACTAAATAAAATTGAAAGTTTCTTTTTGTCGAGAGTAGCAGAATTTGTATAAATTTAATTACTAAAAATAATCATTTATGATTGTTTGATTTTAACCAGAAAAAATGTGAAATAAATTTATTGCCAAATTTATTATCTGAAGGTCTCCAGCATGGATAGGTCGATGTACATAAATTTATTTCACATTTTTTTCTGGTTAAAATCAAACAATCATAAATGATTATTTTCACACTGGATGTGATTCAGAAGCGAGCAATTAAACTATTAAGAGGCCCGTCCCTAAATAACTCACTTGACTCTCTGGCTCACCGAAGAACCGTTTATGACCTTTAGTAAATAGCGTAGTTATGTCGTAATCATTTTTAGTTACTCCTAACTGAACATAAATTATTATCAAATTTAATTCTAAAATGAACTTGCTTTAAAAATGCTTTGTTATTTTTAATCGTTTAAAATTTAATATTGGGGTACTCATCTGTGGAGAGGGACCTCCAAGCATTCTCTTGCCACCCTGGATGCAATTCAAAAGCGAGCAATTAAACTAATAGGAGCCCCGGCCCTAACTAGCTCACTCGACTCCCTGGCTCACCGAAGAACCGTTTATGCCCTTTCCCTGTACTACAGATACTATCACGGTGTCTGTTCAGTCGAGCTGAAATCAATTATCCCCACTAAAGCCCTCTTTACGAGAAACACGCAGTTTTCGAACGCTCAGCACCCGTTCGCAGTCAAATTGGATAAAAATCGAAAAAGCGCTTTCCCCAACTCTTTTTATTATGACCTCCAGACTGGAAATCGCTCCCAGCCACCGTCTTCCCCTCGATTTATAACCTTCAGCTGTTTAAGACCCGTATCCACATCAAGGATCATATCCATGACATCTACAGACGATCTCTTAGAACACTAGGTTTCATTACCCGCAATTCTTACGAATTTAGAAATATCCAATGCTACATCCATCTTTACAAATCCTTAGTTCGTCCAATTGTTGAGTATGCCACTGAAGTATGGAGTCCTTTTTACTCAGTAGAAAAAAAACTTCTCCAATCTGTACAGAATAAATTTCTTCGTAAGCTATCCTTTAAACTCTTTATCCTAAATGATACCTCTTCAAATGTCTCCTTGCAAACTCAATTTAATCTTCCTGATCTTGATAGGAGACGTGAATTTTTTGATGTGTCCTTTGTTTATAAATTATTAAACAGCCAGATAGATAGCAGTTTCCTACTATCCCAACTAAAAATAAATGTTCCATGTCGCAGTTTGAGATCGCAAGACATGTTTTACATTGACTGCCCGAGATCAAACTATATGATGGCTTCCCCCCTAAACCGAATGATGAACATATGTAATGGGGTGTTCATTGGCGTTGACGTTGACAATTGTTCTCTTGGTAGTGTTAGGAGACTGATGCTGGGTAGATAGACTTTGCTTATGTTTGGTTGAGTCTGATTGTATGATTTGTATTCTTATATAATAATGTATTCTTGTAATTTATGTAAATGTGTGCTTGTAAATGTGTAAAAGGAATTGTTCCGTTCAAAATAAATAAATAAATAAATAAATAACTTAAGCCCCCGCCCAGCCCTTAAAATCCCCTCTTCTTCTTTTCACGATGGAGGGGCCAACCCAGGCCTTTAGGGATGCACCTTTTTGGTATAACTCCTTCTCTCATCATTTTCATTTAAAAAAAATGTACCAAAGAGGACACAAAATAATTTTTTAATCAATTTTTATTATAAGACTAATAACAGCTTAATCTTTAAAAAAAAATTAAAAATAATTTCAGAAAAAGTTTTGTCTTACGCAGATTTTAAAATTGTATTTAAGGGAAAAAATAAAAAAAAAAAAAAAAAAAAAAAAAAAAACCTATCCTTAGTTACTTCGGTCTTCTCTAGACATAAATTGTAAATTTCATGTTTCTATTTTATTTAGCTTACGAGCTACAATCCTCTGACAGACACACAAACATTGAGTTAACACTAAAAGATGCCTGTTTTTTTTTTTGAAATAGTTCATTTATTTTATATATTAAGTCAGATTAATGAATCGAATGCGATTATCTGAAATCTAGATTTCTGAATCTATATTTTGATTTTCTTAAATTTTAAAATTTAATGAAACCAATTTTGAAATATATTGACTATCTGGACTAAAGTATTTGAAAGTTTATTTTTGCCAAGAGTATCAGAATTTTTATAAATTGAAGGAGACAATAAAAGAGTTGTGTCTTCTGTTGGAATTAAAAAAATTATAATTCCAGCAGAAGACACACTCTTTTATTGTCTCCTTCAATTACTTATGATTATAGAAGCATCAGTAGAAGATTTTCAGATATTTCCTTTGAATCCAATCACTGTGTCATTTTATGGTTAAGATTTGACTTATCATTAATAATATTAGCTCGTTAGCAAATCTCCTTTGAAAATTAGGTTCTTGTTAAATAGGTGTTCTACTGATCAGGGAAGAGGATTTCATCTTATTAATTGATTCTGATCTAGTTTAATTCACATAAATTTATAATTTGACTATATTACCTTGGTGGCAAAATCTGCTTCAAGAGATCTTGGATTTCTATTCACAGCCACAATGTTATTTTACGCCCACGCAAATTCTCATATTTTACAAAGCTTATATCATCCCATGTCTTGAATTCAGCTCACACCTGTGTAGAAGAGCCTCCCTTCACTCTAAATACGAACATGCCAAATTTTATACGAAAAAGCGAGAGATTATTTTTACATGTCGTGAATTAATAGCAAATGCAAATGTGATCTTTTGGGGAATTTTTTATTTTAACTACCTAAAAAAGCAGTCAAATGCGGGTCGAAATCGCATACCGAAGTTTCCGAACCTTATATATTTCAAATGTATTTGAAATATCGAATTAATACTTAAATTTATCTCGTTGATAATGAGAAATAATGTAATTTGTGAAATTGTTTCATAATTTTAAATTCAGGGGTTTGGAAATCACATTAGATAGAAATAAGCTCACGTGTTCTGGTGTGGCCATCCACTTGACTTTACCATACAACCTGGCCCCTCTGCTTATATTTAATAATTAATAAAATTATTTATAATCTTGTAGGGGAGTGGGGTTAGTTTTGGCATTTTTAGATTACTGTGGGCCCACTGGTTTTGTATACAAAATTTTTTTGAGTTTGGTACAAGAGCCTAGATTTTCATTTTTGACCCTACATCCCCCCCCCCCCGCCGATTTTGGGGGGTTAATTTTTGCATTTTTAAAATAAGCTGACGTGTTCTGATGTGGCCATCCACTTGACTTTACCATACAACCTGACCACTTTCTTATATTTAATATTTAATAAAATTATTTATAATCATGTAGGGGAGGGGGTTAGTTTTTCCATTTTTAGACTCCTGGGGGCCCACTGATTATGTATACGAAATTTGGTTGTGTTTGGTACAAGAGCCTATATTTTCCTTTTTTGACCATACACCCCCTCCCCTTATTTTGGGTGGTTAGTTTTTGCATTTTTAGACTTCTGGGGTCCCACTGATTATGTATACAAAATTTGGTTGAGTTTGGTAAATAACCAAGATTTTTAATATTTAACCCCTCTCGACCCCCCTTAATTTTGGATCTAGATGCACCAAAATCTAATCAACTCTTTATCTCAATGGATCAAAACTATGTGTGAAATTTTGTTTCGATATTCACACTAGTTTTTGAGCTAGCTCGTCACCAAAAATTTGGTAACGCACAGACTTAGTTTCAGCCGTTTTTGAGATATTTCGAAAAAAAAGAAGGAGAAAAAACCCACTTTTTTCATGCACAATTACAATACTTGACCATACCCTGTATGGTAAAGTAAAAATTCACCCACACACAAAATAATTATCAACAATTTCAAAATGTATCCTTGCATCTTTACTAACACCTTACAAAGGTCCATAATCGGATTATTATTATTATTATTCCAATTCAAGTATATCTCAAATGTTGATAGAAATAAATAGGTAATTAGCTGTTTATCTGGGGTGAAATTAATGTCATCGCAAATATTATTGAATTTCGAATAATAACCCTCTCTCACTCTGTTATTATCTTTGTAAATATTCATTTAATTAAACACGTAATGAATTTAATAATGGAGTGGTCTTGAGCCACCATTTCAAAGCAGAGACAATTCATAATCATCAACACAGGTGCGTGGTAGGTTGAGGAGCTCTCGTTTCAAGAGCGTGCCAAATATCAGTTCCAGAAACGTTTTTCATCGACACCCTCTAATAAGGCTTATTAAAAGACAAAAAAAGAAAAAAAAACGTTGAGGGTTTCAATTCATTTTCATTTTCATTTTCTCTTTGCCCATTGAGGTCTTTTTATTTTATAGAACATGCTTCATTCATTCGTCATTAAATACTCACTTTGTTACTTTTTAAAAGAGCATTTTATTCAAGTGTTTATTTTTTTTTAAGAACAATTTCATTTTGTATTCTCATTAAATTTTTTTACTTTCTCTTAATAAGAATAAGTGAATCATTCGAATATAATTTCTGAAATTGGACTTTATGTTTCATTTAATTAATTGCATATCCCAAATTTGACTTTCACTTGATTCATTCTTAATGTTATTGAAAAAATAGGCACTCGGGGACTGCCGCGGTAAAGCTATTGCATAGCATTTTTTTATCAACTTATGCAATTATAATATTTATGCAATATTTTTTCACAAACAGCTGCTTACGTATTCGTCCGATTTCGGAACAGCTAGTCTCGATCCGTGCGAGCTTCGTACAGTCTACACGCACACGTCTAGTCGCACGCACACAAACACCGTGTCGAAGTCTACCGAACTGAAACGACGTTAGACGATGCTTTCAACGCCGCACCGCTGTGCCGGTCGGACTGGGGGGTGTTAGGTTTATTTTCGTTACGGAATTTCTTGATTCGGTCGCCTAAATGTATTGTAAAAAAATAAGATAATTAATAAATTATAATTTTGTAAAAGAAACCCCCCCCCCCTTTAATTTCAAAATCCACTCCATAATGAGATCCTTTGAAAGCCCCCTCCCCACCTCTTAAATCCGCCGGTCGGCTGTCAGTCGAGTCGCTCGAGTCTCGTGTAGGAGTGGTGGGCGGCGGCGGGGAGGGACATCTCCCCCGCTCGAGCCGCCTCTCCGCGAAGAGTCGGGCGACTCCGCTGGCTTTCGGCTGGCCGCTTGGAGGGGATTGTTAGGTTATTTTCGTTACGGAATTTCTCGATTAGGTCGCCTCGCTCAAAGCCCGCGATAAAAGCTATGCAATAGCTTAATAACATTATAGTCAGGAGCGAATTTAAGTTCGATGCCGCCCTAGGCCCTGTCCAATATGCCGCCCTTTTTTCTAAGTAAAAGTGATTGTCAAAATTATATGGCTAATTATCAAATATTCAAACTATCATATGTTATTTTAAATATAACTGTTTATTGGTTTATATAAATTTTTCAAAAATATTTTCAAATATAAGTTAGTAATTCAAACATAATTTTCCCTAAAAATAGTAAATACATTTTTTTAATTAACTTATGACAATAATGCAAGTGCATTAAGTCTATCTTGACCCATACTTGCACGCAAATAGTTACTAATAATCAGATTGGAGTAATTTTTGGAGACGGACTGATAAGTTAATTAAGTGGATATGGATGAGGCAGTCCAAAAAAAGAAGATAATTTATACTATCTTTTTATTTTTATTCAAAAACCGACGTTTCGGAGGCTATTCCCTCCTGCTTCAGGGTTTTGAAAAGTCAGTGAAGGAAATTATCAAACGACGAGATATCTTAATAATATCCTAATAAAAAGGATTGTATATTTTAGCCTCACCATTAATTTAAAAAAGGAAAATATTTTCATTAAATTTACAAATATTTTGAAAAAAAATGAATCAGCACAAAAATATTCATGAATTCATTGAAAATGTTGCGTTTTTTTAATTAAAGGTGCCTCTAAGATATACACTTATAAAGAATCAGGCCCACGAGATCCTATGTCATGTTGAATCCGGCCCGCGGACAAAAAGGGTTGGCACCACTGGCTTAGAATATTTTAAATATTTAAAAACTCGGCAGTCCGGATAAATCGGCCACACGCAGGGAGAAAAAAACCCCGCACTCAATTAGGGCCCCACAAATTCAGGGTCCTCAGGAGTAGTTGGACCCGAGTACTAACACTCTTGCCGGGCTTGTTAGTTCGATTCTCGAGACAAAATATCTTATAATTTGATTATAATTTTTACTCTCTCCCCGCCATTAATTTTTCATTCGATTTCAACCAAAATCTAATCAGCTCTTAATCTCAATGCACTAAAACTACATGTGAAATTTCCTTTTGATAATCACACTAGTTTTGAGCTAGAGTCCATAAAAATTTGGTAACGCACTCACGTACTAACAGACATTTTGACAAAACAGTTAATATCTCGAAAAATATAATTTTTCAATGTTCACTTATTGGGGCTTTTTTGTAAACCGAAATGCCATGGTTGCGTCAAATTTTTTTAATCAAAATAGTTTCAACCGTTTTTTAGATATTTCGAAAAAACGAAGCAAAAACACTTTTTTCACGCACGATTACATACTTGACCATACCCTGTATGTCAGCGGTTTCCAAAGTTGTTCGGACCGCGACCCATCTAAAAAAAATTTCAAATTTGGCGACCCACCTTATACAATAACCATATACTACTCTGATCAAAAAGTACCCGGAATTTTTCAATAAAACAAACCGCATTTATATGAAACCATTTTCCTTTAATAAAGGATAATAATTATTAACGTATTATGGTAAATTGAATAAAGTATCATGAAAATTATTTGTTGAAATGAATTGATTGTAAAATTAATCATTAATGAAAATCAAGAGATAATTTTAAAATTTTAATTAATTAATTTACTTTAATTTTTTCTCTTTGAAGTTTGTGGGCAAACAAAAAGCTGTCTTCCGAATTTGAAGCTTTTTGGTAGGTTTTTATTAGTTCTTTTTTTGTCTCTTTTGGAGAAGGGGGTTTGTTAACTCTTCTTTCCATTTAGAGATAGGAAAAGCAAGGGTTGGTTTTGAAATTAGGCTGGAATAAGGAAATCTCTGCGTTACTAAGGTAAATATTTTGTTTATTTTTAAAATATTTTTTCTTTTTTTTTAGATAATATGGTTAAAAGAGATAGTCAATCCAGGGTTGGGACTAGAAGTATAGGTGTTGAAACCAGTGGTGGTATTTTTCTTATGAGGTGATTCAGATGGTTATATAGATTATAAGGATATAGGGAAGAATGGTATTAATTTAAATATAGTCTGGTTCCTACAAGTTAGTTAATTCAGATATTAATATGTAGGTTTGCATACATTTGTAGGATCTGGCATTGATTTGTGGAAGTCTGTCTATTTATTAGTACTTGGGATTATAGTCTTCGGCCTCTTATGATTAAATCAATTATAAATTTTGTCAAGTCCTAAAGTCCTAGAATTGTAAAAAATTGTATTTAGTTCTCACAAGCAGAGATTAGCTGAGGTAGAGAGAGGTCATACCATCCTTGTTAAGGTTTGACCAGGTTTCCTTAACAACTTATGGCAAATGCCGGGATGGCTAATGCGTCGCTTGCTCCTGGTATCGGGTTTTTCCGCGGAATTTTTAAATTACTTTTTGTCTTTTGATGGAAATCTATGGTCATCTTATTGGTAAATGGGCATACATTTCTATTTTTTTTCTTTTTTTCTTTTTTTTTTACTTGTTTATTATTTGTTAAATTGTTGTAATTAATTTGTATTGATGTTTGTTAATGTATTGTAGCTAGATTGTATTGATGTTTGGAGGACCTAGCCACCGAGGACTTGTGCCTCTAAGCAGGTCGAGGAATAAATATTTATTTATTTATTTATTTGAAAAATAATTAATCAATAAGGAATTTTGAATGTTGGTTTTGTTTTTTGTGGTAATTTTGAATTTCCCATGTGTTTAATTAAATTCTTGGTAAGTTTCCACCAGTAATTAACCGATCGGGTCCCGGTTGAATGACACACGGCCAGGCCGACGTCTTGCGACTATCGTCCTATCAGTTTCAGGGCCCACCTATTTTATCCGGCCACATTATTAACAACCCACAGTTTGGGAACCAGTGCAGTATGGTAAAGTAAAAAAAAAATGTGTGTGTACTTATGTACACGCGTTAGAAGTTACACTTCTTTGGCGTCTGAAAAAAATTTCAAAAAACAAAACTGCAGTAAAGATCGAAGAAAAATATTAAAATTAATCAAAAAGGTTTTTTTTCAGTAAAAATATCTATACAGTCAAAATAAACAATCATTATCATGTGAACGAGTCAAATATATTTTTTAAATATTTAAAATATTCTAAGCCAGTGGTGCCCAACCCTTTCCGTCCGCGGGCCGGATTCAACATGACATAGGATCTCGCGGCCCGGATTCTTTATAAGTGTATATCTTAGAGGCACCTTTAATTAAAAAAACGCAACATTTTCAATGAATTCATGAATATTTTTGTGCTGATTCATTTTTTTTTTTCAAAATATTTGTAAATTTAATGAAAATATTACGTTTTTAAATTAATGGTGAGGCTAAAATATACAATGCTTTTTATTAGGATATTATTAAGACTAAGAATGTATATATTATATATTATTAAAAAATTTATAAAATTTTACAATATTAATCATACAAACGATGTAGATATAAAACGTACAATTTTCAGTCAACTTTGGAAGGTCCCTAATTTTTCGATTTTATTTTTTTTGACATATGACCTTTCAGGGGCTAGGGTGTATGGTAAAGTCATGTGGATGGCCACATTAGTTTATTTCTTTTGATGTTAAAACAGTCAGAAATGAAGTTTCTTAATATTTGGACATTCGTTAACCTGTGCCGAATCGCATCGAAACACTAATTTTTTCAAAAAATCGCAGTTTTTCCTTCACACAATACATATAAGTCGTTCAGTCTAGAAATCTTAATCTTGTCTCATTTACTAGAAAATTTTATTGGCTTGAAGTTTTATTCGGACCAATTTTTTGTTAAAAGTTTTATTATTGAAGATATCCAAGCATTTTCCAAGACAGAGAGTATGATCGAAACATCTTGAAAAGTGTATTTTTAAGTAATTGCCTAAAAACATATCAATATTAAATTACATTTGTTTTCCAATTTTTTTTTTTTATTTTCATTTTGAATTATATTTAAACAAATTAATTACAAGGAATATTTTGTCTTTTTTTCAGAGAGTAAATTGGTCTCGACATCCAAAGAGCTTGATGGATGCCACCTAGAGGCCTAATTTTCATCCACATTGATCAAGATCTCCGCCTAAAATGAAGATAGGGATATAATATAGTAAATTGAAGAAGAGCTAAAATAAACGTGTAGACTTAGGATAGGTACACAAAGTCGATTTTCAGTTGATGCAACAATTTAGTTGGGTTGGTTTGAAATCGTGATGCATTATCAATTTATAACTAACTCTAATTAACTAACTAAGCTCGTTTTTTTATCATAAGTGCTCATGGATCCCTTTTGATTGAACAATCGAGTTGATCTGCAGTTGTGTTGTGTTTGCACCTATTTTGTTTATTAGGCCTCCGAGGAGCGGGCAGCCTCTTACAAAGATAGATATATATGTACATATTTAAAAGTAAATTTACACTCTCAGCACCAGACAAATAACTAAAATTCAAAGTGTAAAAATTAAGTAGAGATCCCCTCATCGCCCTATATGTTAAATCATTTATTGTCCTTTGGGCACGAGGGACTTCATTTTTGTCCATCAACTAAACTGTCGCTCGACTGAAAATCGACTGTGTGTGCCTAGCCTTACTTTACTTTCTCAACAATACAAACAAATAATAAATAAAATATTGTAAACAAATCAAATTAATGATTAAGGTAGTTGTTTCTACTAGCAAAAAGTTAATGCTCGAGTATATAGAACAGTCAATAAGGATTCATCATTCATAAGCCTAAAACTTTTTGCTGTTTATGTACCACTACTAGCCAATCCCGTCCTCGTTTGACAAATCTGGCAAAAATGTTCGAGCTTGTATATATTTTATCATAAAAATGACAGATAAAATTCATTATAACGGTCGATTTATAAAACAAAAAGTACTTAATATGCGATTGAAAGCTGTTGCGACAATGGCTGTAACGAAAAAACGTCAAAAAAGTACTAAAGTTAACAGACTTTTTAGGTTAAATATATACGTTGTTGCCAGCTTGTGTTTAGTGTAAATTTTACATTATTTATCATTTCGGAAACTGTTGTAATTATGAATTAAAATTTTCTTAAAAAATGTATTAGTTATTGTTTAATGTTGGTTTAGTTTTTTTATAAAAATGCTAAGAAGAGTTTCTTAATTATAATTATATATGTATGTAAACTTTCCGATATCCCGTATAGTGCAATGTATAAGAGTCTAGAAAAACTTTATCTTTGTAATTTAATATCTCTGGAACTATATTGTTCATATATTTCGTTTTGGCAGCAATCGATACAGAAGTATTTAAATAATAATCTGTCTAAATTTCAAAAAAACCCTAAGAAAACCCATATGGTGAAACAACCACCTTAAACAATTAACTAGATTTAATTATGCTTCATGAGGTTTATTATTGTTTTTATTGGTTCTATTAAATATGGTTTTATTAGATGAAATGTTTAGCCTTTTATTGTGAATAAAACAACACAATAATTTTAAAATTGGGTTGTCAAATAACCTAGTTATGAGCAGAAATTGATTTCTAAAATAGAAAATCCATGTAAATCGATCACAATAAATTCGAAACACCCCCCCATAATTAGCCTGTTTATGAGATGATTTTCAAAAATACGGTGTTAATTTGTTCCCTATAAAATACTTAACATCTTTGTCTATGAAATGCAATTTGATACATTTAATAATTACTGGTATATAATGGATTTGAAAATTGACAGGGACGAGATTTTGAAATTTGTGAAACAAAAATCGTTTATGTTATATCTAAGTAATTGTTAGTTCTATTAAATATGATTTTAATAAGATGAAATGTTAAGCCTTTTTGTGAATAAAATAACACAATCATTTTAAAATTGGGTTGTCAAAAAACCTAGTTATGAGCATAAAAGGATTTCTAAAATAGAAAATCCATGTAAATCGATCACAATCAATTTGAATAACTATGCTATTTATGAGGTGATTTTCAAAAATAAGGTGTCATGGTTGTAATGGGATTGATGAATTTCTAATCAGAAAATAATAGTCATTGTTAAAAAATGAGGAAACATATAAAACACAACCTTAGTAGCACAAAGTTTCAAACTATATAGTAACTTTAACTATTTAGTGTCTATATCTGTATAGATTTTGAGAATTTGAAACATTGTGCTACTAGGGAAGTACTTTTGGTGATCGTTAATTATTTTTCATACAAATGTGAGAAAATTGGACCAGAATAATGTTCATCATTTATTTTTTTAAATTCTTGGGGGGGGGGCCCCCGTTTTGGCCTCTCATTGAATATTCATTAACTGATCGATTTAAGGAGGTTCTTTCGCGACAATCCACACAAAAAGTTTTAGCCTCGTAGCCACTCTATAAATATGAACGGGACTAAAATTTTAGGTTATGTTTTTTTAACGTCACTGTCCACTCACACTACGAAATCTCTATATGGATACACACATACTAACCGGATCGTTTCCAAGCCATTGTGCATATATCCTCTCCACTAAAAATAATCGCCTAAATATGTTTTTTTTTTTTATCAAAACTACAAGGTAAATAATTTCAATTTTTTTTTTAAGTTACTCCAAATATATTAATTCTAACAAATATTAGTTTTTCATCAAGATGGTGAAAGTCCTTCAATGAAAAAAAATAAAATAATGATCATATCCCCACCCTTTTCCTATCTACCCTATGTAAAAATGTCATTTTTAATTGCAATTATTTCATGTTTGGTGTGGTAAAATCGTCTTCAAATTTTAACAGTGTGTTTATTATGCTTTTAATGACTTATATTCCAAATTTCGAAGACTTCTTGAATTTTTGCATTTGTGAAAGAACTACGTTAAATAAGAGCGTCACTCCAACAATTTTCATTATTTTCTAGATTTGGTAAAGTAACTATATATTTATAAATGTTTCGAAATACGTTTTCATATTACTCTCATCTGCAGCTAGTGATTAAATTTTTACTTGTGAGGCATAGAAAGCCGCTTAAAAATCAACAATACTTGTTTTATATTAGAAAAAAACTTACATTTTGTAGAGGCTTAAGTAGTATAATGAAGAGAAGAGGCTTACCTGAAACAAAAGAAAAACAATATATGAGATTTTTTTAGAAACATTAAATTAAACTCAACGACATTAATCTATTTTTAGGAAAGTTGTGTACCGACAATTAATTAAAGTTTGAGGTAGGATAATGATAAGATGGAAGAAACGAAAATTAAACCTTAAAGTAGATTTTTAAGAGGCTATTCAATAAATATAGTTTGAGGAAATTGTTACACACAGACCGCTCGCAGGGCGGTTGTAGTAATATGCTCAAAAAAGTCATTTTTTTGTTTATAAGTGTTTAGAATTTTCTGAAACTGAGAGAAAAGTAATTTGTAACATAATTATAATTTCTTGAACGTCTATATATATTGTATGAATTTAGACACGCAACAAAATAGATTGTAGAAAGTTTGCTCTGGTCTTAAAATGTTTGTATTTCCTATTTTCCTAAGCACATAAGAACTGATTAAATTTTGGGCTTTCTAGTTTCCGAATTTCGGTTGAAAATTTTTCAAAAACTAAAAAATATTGAACCGTTACATGGTGAGCTATCGAATGATGATGAGCTGCAATTTAGCACACAAGACACAAGATTAATCTTTGTGTCAATTTTCAACTTTCTAGCTAGATCTTGTCTAGTTTTTTATTATATGTCATAAGGGTTGCACTGCGCCTTTAGGGTAATCAGATGGCCTCATGGATTGATGGCCTATAACATCAGGTTTGATTCCCGAGGGAGTAAAAAACAACATTTCCGACATATAATTAAAAATAATCTATTCCATCGAATTTAATATTATAGGAGAAGTCGGGTTGGCCGAGTTGGCTAAGGCGCTGGCCTCGATTCAGCATCGTTGATGATGATGTTCAAGCGGGAGGCCCGGGTTCGAGCCTGGCTAGCATATAAAATTTCGACTGGCTAAAACTTGGCTCCTCACTAACCCTACTAACACTTTACTGATGTGCTGTCTAAATGGGCTTTGTTCCCGGTGACAATAAATAAATTAAAAAAAAATATACATATATATGACACCCTCTTGGGATTTTCTTAGAAAATTTAAATCTATTTCTATTGGCAACTTGAACACTTTCCTATCAAAATATATTTATTTTTTTTAATTGATTTATTTAGTTTTTAATAGCTTCGGGAAAAAGCTCATCTAGACAGATTTTTCTATAGATAAAGTATGTGTGAGTGCGAATAGTGATAGTAATCGGTTTAGGGGGCAGATTATAGCCGGATAAATTTTTCCATGAATGAACATGGGCGTCCTATTCTCTAGGCACAAACGGCATATCTTCCGTTAACCTGGCCCTCTTTTAAAATTTAATTTTAATTATTTTTTTCCTGGTATCCGGTTTTTGAGCGGATTTGTTTAAATTACGTTTTGTCTTTTGAGGGAAATCTATGATCATGTTATTTGTTAATGAGCGTACATTTCTATTTTTTTTTTCTTGTTAGTTAATTGTTAATTTCTTGTAATTGATTTCTATTGATGTTAATTAATTTCTGTAGTTAATTTGTACTGATGTTTTGTTGACCTAGCCACTGAGGACTTGTGCCTCTAAGCAGGTCGAGTAATAAAGATTTATTTATTTATTTATTCACAATATTTTTATATTAAAAAATATCTACATATATTATTTTCAATTGCCCTCAAGAAAAAAGTTTCTAGATACGTGGTTAATAATTATATATGAACTTATTTACTTATTTACAATACTATATATAGGTAGTACTCGTAAGTAGTTATATGAGTATTTAATTATTCGCATCAATCACATATAACTATTTTTATAAAATCAACAACTCTGCTACTCTAGGTAAGAAAGTATTTTAACTACAATTTATTCGTTATAAATAATAAAAACTAAAGAATTGAGCATCTTTTTTTGAAAATAATTGGAATTTTTTTCAAAAAAACTGCTTAATTTTTAGGACAAATTCTAAGATTTTAGTAGAAATATTATTTTTAAATTAAGTAATTGTCTCGAGGGTGTGAGCTGACTACCCGGAAAGCATG
Source organism: Forficula auricularia (assembly GCA_024734495.1). Classification (NCBI taxonomy): domain Eukaryota; kingdom Metazoa; phylum Arthropoda; class Insecta; order Dermaptera; family Forficulidae; genus Forficula; species Forficula auricularia. The sequence continues at coordinate 1,675,560 of JALMQS010000729.1, forward strand.
CTAGTTCTCAGGTTCGACTCCTGAGGGGATGAATCCCCTCTGATATCGCAATTTAAAAATAATATTTCTACTAAAATCTTAGAATTTGTCCTAAAAATTATATTTTTTCTCTTTTGATTTAAATAATGTTTCAGTTATATTTACTTGAAAAATTTCAACATAATTTTTTTTTTAACTTATTGAGTGTCTCAGCTTTGATTCCTGGGGGCCTACACCTTCTAAGATAAACCAAATATAAATATCTAAGATAATATAGACTTCTATTCTTTGAATAAAATTAAAATAAATAAAATAAAATCTTAAACCCTCTAATTTTTTCACTATCCTTGGGCTGTTTTTCCATCGTTTCTCAATTAAAATTTCTACCAGTCCGTCTCTCTCCGAATCCAAAATCTTTATTACAAATGCCAAAGAGAATTTATACAAATAAAGAAAGTAATATGTAAATTTCTAATTTTCTAATTAATATATCAAAGAATAATTAGCATATTAACGAGAATTGTTTTTGATCGCGCTTTTTAAACAAGATATATATCGCTAGACTACTGCAGGTTGAGGCTATTGGAGTCTGCTGGGTCTTAAGTTTGGACCAAGAGAGAAAAAGATGTGATCCATTTAGCTACAATCCAACGTCATTTCGCGTATAGCCCACATGACATTCGGATGGATCACCAAATGAATTTGAAATCTCAGATGTTATATATTTAATCTCCCAGTCCAGAGCGCTTGATCTATTAGCATGTATGTTAGATTTTTGCCATTAATTAATCGAATGTTTTCTACATTTGATTCAATCGCGAATCAAATGTAGGGAATTTTTGTCGAATATTGAGTGAAAATAATATCTGAACTTATATAGTTCTAACTTGAAATAATGATGTTAAATAAATTTATAATTTTTCTCATTAATATATCAAAGAATAATTGATATATCAACGAGAGTTATTTTGACCGCGCTTATTTGAAAAAAATATTTGAAAAAAATATTTGAAAAAATTCCCTACATTTGATTCGCGATTGAATCAAATGTAGAAAACATTCGATTAATATGTATCTATTTTCTTTATTCAACAGAATGTTAAATAGAATCAAAATCCTCTGCAATTAAGAAGATCTTGGTTGAATGTTGATGTGAAGCACAGTGTCATTGTTGGCTGAGGCAATTTTTCAAAACAGCCTCTCTCCTTAATTGAGGGACAGAACGAAAGAGCCCTGAGGCCTAGTCTGGCAATTGATACTAATGTTAAGGGCAGAGCCCCTTCGATCCGTTTCTTCTTTCCCTTTTCGATCCCCCGAGGATCAGAAGGCAAGCGGAAAGAGAAGGCGCCAACCCGGAGTCAGAGAGATTCAATTTCCACATTGGCTTAACACCCACACTCGCAGTTCGACACTGGGTTCAGAGAGATAGAAACATATAGAGAGAAATCCGCTATCACAAGACAAGTTTTCCAATCAAAAAAGCTCAAGACAAGGGAAAACCCTACTCAATAGTCAATTTACAAATAAAATTTGATTTTAATGAATAAATTATCTTAATTAAACTATATTTAAACGCATTACAATAAATCACCCCCACAAAAGACTTAAAATATTTATTTTTCTTTATTCTGGGGCGCAATGACAACCAGATACTTTCGAAAGATAATTATAAATCAAATTAAATTAGAGAATAAAGAATAAATAATTTTCATTATAGACAAAAGGATCAGCCGGGGTTCGAACTAGGGATGAGCATTAGGGTGGTCCTTAATGTGGGTGTTTTCGGATTTTTACGCTGACAGAGGCTCATATGGTTCGAAATAAATAAAAAAAAAAATATCCCGAAAGTTTCAAGTCTCTATCTCAATTTTAACCCGTGCCGCACAGCGATGAAAGTTTCACATCTAAATAACACGGGGTTATTGGCATTGAACGATCAATTTTTTATTCTAGCCAAAGTAATGGTTTAAAAAAATTGAAACTCTGGACGCTTTATCCTTATAATAGTAGTTATCCCTCAGAATTTTTACAGATTTTTAGCTATTACTAGGTGTGCTTGTTAATAATGTCCCTTTTTTCTAACAGATGGCATTTCGGTATTTTTCCACCAAACTCATCCAAATATTTTTTTGGTTTTATAGTGTTGGTAATCACCTTTCAAACGGCATATAACATGTCAACATTCGGTTCATTTGTGTATGAGATATTGGCTTGTAAACATGGCGGATTTTGTGCCGAAAAAGATCATTTGCGGGAGGTGATGTTGCACTATTTTTTAATGAAGAAATCGGCTGCGGAAACGGCTCGTATTCTCGGGGGAGTTTATGGGGACCATGCTCCATCTGAAAAAATCTGCCAACGTTGGTTTGGACGGTTTCGGAGTGGTGATTTTGATGTAAACGACAAGGATCGGCCTGGACAGCCGAAAAAGTTTGAGGATGCTGACCTGGAGGACTTGCTGGCAGAAGATCCGCGCCAATCGCAAGGAATGCGCTACAGACAACAATTGATCAATTTGAATCATGCATTGATCGAAAAACGGCCGCAATGGGCTCGAAGACATGGACGTGTCATTTTGCTCCACGACAACGCTTCGTCGAACACCGCCAAATCGACGAAAGAAACCATCAAAGCGCTCGAATGGGAGGCCCTACCCCATCCGCCCTACTCTCCAGACCTCCATCGGATTACAACCTCTTTAGGTCAATGGCACACGGATTGGCTGACCAGCACTTCGCTAATTACGAAGAAGTGGCAAAATGGCTCGAATCTTGGCTCGCCTCGAAAGGGGAGAAATTCTAGTGGGAGGGGATACACAATTTGCCGGATCGTTGGTCAAAATGTGTAGAATCCGATGGTTCATACTTTGAATAAACCACTTTTGCCAGTTCTGAAAAAATTTGTGTTTTCCTCATGCCGAAAAAAGGACATTATTAACCGGCACACCTAGTATAATTTCGGAGTGAATAACTTACTAACACTAAGATATATAGAAGTATTTGATCTAGCTCTAATTCCAACATTATAATAGCTACAAATCCATCTTCAGCATGTACAAAAAGCAACTAACTATATTATGTAATATGATATATGTAACTACAGATAAAATATTTTCAAGTACATTTACGTGTGCAGGTGGAAAAATTATTCATTTATTTTCTTTAAGTTAAAGTTTAAAAAATTTATTGTAGTTTAAAAAAGGTAATTATAATAATTTTTTATTTATTTTACTAAATAATTTTTATCTCTGGAACGTCTTGACCGATTGAGTTAAAGATGAGTGCGGTGCAACCTGCACAGTGCAGGTCCATACTTTTATTTGGGGCGGGGGAGGGTTATGTACCTGGGATAGATAATGAACTTTCTTTTAAGAAATTAGAATATCAAAATGATACTTCCTGAGAGTTTTTTTATAGGTTGAATACCTAGAGCGATAGAGTAGTGTTTATCTAACTTTCCACATAAATTTCACCATCACTGCCTAACCCTTTGAGGTACACAAATTTATATAATGACGTTTATTAAAAACATTTAATTTAAAACAAAAAAGTTAATATAACTGAAAAGTCTAAAATCAATAATTTAAGCGGTAAAAAATATTGTAGAGTGAATGGACTTAAATCAATAACAAATGTCTCTCTGATGGGGAGAGACATCCTCTATATAAGAGACCAAAAGAATTATAAATCAGAAAGAAATCGATCTTATTTTATCGATTTAATCTATCTTGAGGTTCATAGTAACTTTTTAATATAAGAAAATAGCATTTTTATTAAGAATTTTGAAGTTTAAAAGAAAATGTATGAAAAGATTCAATTTCTTGCTCGCGGAGGGGAGCAAATCAACAATGGCAAAAAGTTTTATTTTTTTTTCTCATTAGATATTTATTTAAATCTATTGAAATTTCATATCTGTGTGTTATTTTTATCTTTCTTTTCTATCAAATAATTATTATTATGAAATTTGCTTTCTAAAAGGTAGTTTATTTGAAGTCCAATTTAAAAAAAAGCTAATAACTCCGAAGAAATAAGTTTTAAAAATATGAAATCAATTAGATATTATAAAACAATTAATTATTAATAATGTAATTCAATTTTGAACGAAATCAATTCAGTACTTTTCGAGAAAATTGCCAAAAACCCCGTAAACCGCCTATGAAAGGCCGTTTTAGAAACATTTTAAAATCCACCTCCATGTCACAGGTCAATATTTCGTTTCATATGACTTTTTCAACTTTTTTCAAAGGCCTCTCGTGCTTTCAAAAAACATGATTTTTTAGACGGGTCAGATGGTTTTTGACCATTTTCTCAAAAAGTACTGAATCGATTTCGTTCAAAATTAAATTAAATTATTAATAATTAATTTTTTTATAATATCTATTAATTTCATATTTAAAAAAAAAAATTCAAAGGAGTTATTAGCGTTTTTTCAAATTGGACTTCAAATAAACTACTCTTTAAAATGCAAATTTCATAATAATAGTTATTTGATATATAAGGTACATAAAAATAACATACAGATATGAAATTTCAATAGTTTTGAATAAATATCTAATTAGAAAAAAAATAAAACTTTTTGCCATTTTCAGTTGATTTGCCCCCGGAGAGAAGAAATTGAATCTTTTCATACAAACTACAAAATTATTAATCAAAATGCTATTTTCTTTTATTATAAAGATACTATGAACCTTCATATAGATCAAATTGATAAAATAAGATCGCTTTCTTTCAAATATATAATTCTTTTGGACTGTTTTACCGAGAGGCTGTATCGCAAAGCCTCTTGCCATGAGAGACTGTCTCATACATTTTTATTGATTTTTTTCAGCTACAATCTTATACAAATTATATATCATTTCACATATTCAAATTTAATATATTTAAATATAGTGTTATAAAATATAAAATCTAAAATAAAAATAAAATGATTATAATATACTAAAAGCACTGAGCCTGGCTGACCACAGGAACTCGCGCTACGGGCCCAAGCCACACCATTATATTATTAATAATGAATAACTAATTTTATTCATAAATAAATAAAAGTTAATTTAAATGATATAAAACAAAATAAATATGAAAAACTATTTTGAATGTTTTATTTGAATATTTTCAGAGGAGAATTCTTGCTTTCGGTCTTGTCTTGTCGTGAGCGACAATGGACTGAAACTCATGCATTATTTACCAAGTTTCAGGATATAGTATTGATATATATTTTATTAACTTTTAAAATATTTAAATACACGACCATATAAAACATAGAATTATATTATATACAAAATATAAACAGATTCATGCCTGGTCTATTAACTTGTTTCTTTCTTAAAGGCTTAAAGGGTCATGGAAGGAGGCTTGTATCCACCTATTTTTTTTTTCCTTTAACTGGTTATAATCCTGGACCGTACACCAATTTACAGTGAATCACACACACATAAAATCGTAAATAATAGTACCTCACCGCTCACAACTAAGGATTTGGCAAAAAAAATGGATATTAGTATATGAAGCCAAAAAAACTTTAAATAAATAATCCCTCTTGCTTTCCAATGAAATTTCCTTTCATTCGAAATTTTTTATATCAATTTTTTAATAACTTTTTTCATTGAAGTCAAGATTCTTTTTGTCTGTTATTTTTAATAAACTTGACGTAATCTTTCCAATTAATTGCTTTTCGATTTTCATCATTGGAAATTTTTTTTGATTGAATATATATAATTTATTGGTTTTCGTTGATGAAAGGAATCGGTGGTTATTGTTTCGATAGAATGAAAAAGTTCAAACACTGATTAGAAATTAAAAGTCAATGGGCTGTTATCAAATGTGTTTCAAGAGGTGCATGGTAAAAAGAGGGGGAGAGGAGGGGTGTCCTAAGGAAAACCAGGGAAAATTAATAGGTGACCCATAAATTCAACTTTTTGCGATGCACATTAATGAACCTAATTAAAAGTCTTTTTTCGCCATAGGGAAATAATAGATTCAGTAGTTAATTTTTTATTATCAGTAATTAATTAACCATTCTCTTTTTAACTAGGGATAATTATTTTTCTCAGATTGAATTTGAACATATATGTTATCTTAAATCAATAGTTTCAAAACTTTTTAGCAGCGTAACTTTTTTTTGATTGAAATTCTTTCCCTAAGTAGATGTACTAAACGGTATAAAATGACTCAAATATTACTATATAAAACTGGTCCTGAAAAAAAACTTACAACAAGCAGGCACGGAGGAACGATCTTACGCCAGGGGGTCTAAACTTGGAAAGTGATGCAGGCCTACCGGGGGGTCTGGGGGGTATGGGATACCTAAATTTTGAAGCAAATTGGTACAAATTAACCCATTTTTAAGCAGTTTGTAGCTGTGGTTTTATTGAAAACTGAAACAAAAAAGAGTTCAAATTTTTGTTTGTAGTTATAATGCTTGAGCTTATTTCCGAAAGGTAATAAAATAAAACGAAATTAATTAGCAATATATACTTGTATTATTCTTAGCAAATATGAGTAATAAACTTATGTATCGCCCTCCCAAGTGGCCATACACTGGTACAGTAAACGCAGGTAGACGACAGCCTGTTCTTGACCTAGTCCTACCTATTTAAGTAAAATGAGTAATTATTAGACTAACATTACGGCCCAAGGTTTTTAGGTTTTGTTAACGCAAATAGATAATAGTATAACAATAATTTTACAACCAACAATTTGTCAACAAAGATGTTTTTGGGTAAAGAAACGGTAAAATTTATTTCTTTAGGAGGTCCGCTGACCCCCTTGAACCTTGACAAATTCCCAGGGGGTCAGCTGACTCCCCTGACCCCAGGGTTCTGCCGTCCCTGACAACAAGTGAAAAATACACGATTGTTTAGCTATTATTACCTACCATACTACATAAAACAAAATATCAAATTCGTTAAAAAAACGATATAAGTCTAGTTCGAAATTTAGCTTGCAGAGAGCCATTGTGTCAATTTTTTGGGTCCAGGTATAAAAATCAAACGGAATTATGTTGGCTTAGCTACGATAACTGTCTCTCCGTCTGTCTGTAGTATTTGACGAGCACTGTAACTCATAATCTAAAAAAATATGTATGAGCCTCATCCACATAAGCTCACGGGGGAGGTGAAATTTCTTTGGCCGTAGATGTTATTGAAACAAATTAAATTTCCTAATTTTAATAAATTTTATTTCTCATAAAACATTAGTGAATTTTAAAATAATAAATTAAATTTCCTAATTTTAATAAATTTTATTTGTCATGAAATATTACTGGGTTTTAAAAAAATTATTTCCCCTTTATTGCAACAAAAAAAATCAAACAGATATTTCGCTAAAGAAGTTTCACTTCCAAAAGATAGAAACTAGAATGTTTATATATTTGTTATAAGTATATGTTTTTACCGAAATCAAAAATCGTATAAAATCATTGCTTTATGTAAGTCGAATTTTTGTGGGACGAAAAAATATTTTTATATCATCGAGTGTCATAATCCTATAAAAATAACATCAAGTAGAACTAGAATACATTTATTTTAAATTTAATTTACATAAAATGACATCATTCGATGGCCCCGAAATGACTCTTTTTAGATGATATTTTTACTTGTCCTCGTTCAGAAACAGCTGATCTAAAATATAGATGGAAATGACAAATTCGTTTATTCTCTCGTTATGAACGATAAATAAGAAAAATTATGTAATCTCAAGTATTTTGGAAGATCTAATCGACTTTCTTATCTATACAAAAATGTATATCTTGATGATCATTAATTCATAATTATTGTAACACAATTCCATATCTCTGTGTACGTGTAGAGTGCGTAATAAAATTGATCCAAATTATTTTTATTTTTATTATTATTTTAGAACACAGGATTAAAAAAAAAATTCCCGATAAGATTATTTTACCGAGATAAAATTAATCATTTCCCCTAAAGGGTTATACGCAAAATATGTCAATTTAAAACATTGTTTCATGACGAATTAGAAACATATTTCAGAGACACATTTGCCAATATATTTCTCCCTATAACTTCAACAGTCAAGGACTCGATATGTTCAGTTTCTTACTTTACCAAGTCTTATAAGGGGCGGTCTATAAATTACGTCACATGAATTTCAAAATTTTTAGACCCCCCCTCCTACCCCTGTGCCACATTCTGGCACATTTTCATTGAGCCCCTCCCTGTAGTGTGACGTCACACTATCATTTTTATACCCTTTTTGCTTGCGTACAATTTTTTACTTCGATTTATTTTACCAACGATCCCCGGGCACCCCCTGTCACATTTTGTCACAAATATGAGATGCCCCCCTCTACTGTGTGAGGAATATTATGGATGGCCCCTAATCTTCAATCGATAAATGAATAAATTTTTTGTTTTTTTTAGCCGTAAATAATTTTTGCTTTGTCCAATTATGATAAAAAAAAACTGGACTATCAAACAACAAAATAATATTCTTTATAGAAGTTTATAAAAAAGGCAGATCGTCAACAACAACAAGTGGAAAAAAATCTTCTAAATCAGTTAGATATAAATCAGAGAGATGTTCTTTAAGACCTCCTACTCCCTTGGATATCAAGTATTTAGATTTTGTCTATAAATACGTCTAGACATAGGAAATCGGTATATCTGTAGACTTAGGGCAGATAGCTATGACAACATATAAATAAATAATAAAATTATTTAGAATTTATAAAATAAATTTTGAAGGTAAGGTTGGCCGAGTGGGTAAAGTACATGGCTTCTAATCAAGCTATGCGGGTTCAAGCCCGACTCTCTGCAAATCGACTTTAATCTGATCGGTAAATAATAGAGAAAAATAAAGTAAATTTGTATTTAATTGTTTAATTGAAATAGTTTTTTGATTCACTTCAAATCATATCACTTCGCTTTGGTTAGATCCAATTTGTCTCTCTACTCTAGGATATTAGAATTAACAGAAGAGCCGAGCCAAACTGGATCTAATCAAACCGAACTGATATGATTTGTAGTAAAATTATTTTTTATTTAATCTGACATTATTTAAAAAACAAAAACAAAAAAAAACGAGCTTATTTTTACTTTATCTAATAAAATTTATTTAGGTCAAAGCTTGGGAGTGAATTATTCCAACGATGCTCTTTTTCTCTTTATAAAAATTATCGATAGGAATTGAGGAAACTTGTATTTTCTGCTTATCCCGCCATTGAAAACAATCTCAGACAGGTTTTGCAAATTATTATTTTTTTTTCATTTGCCTTTTTACTTTATCCAACGCGTTGAACCGATTGAAATGAAATTGAAAACCTACCATTATTTTAACAAAATGAAGCGCTGATTAGTTTTTGGTGCATATCGGTCAACAAACATTAGTACTTTATTTCAATACTTTTTTAGTTTTTTCTAAATATCTTGAAAATGACTTAACCAATTTTAATGAAATTTAATATCCTAATTAAGTACCTTGGGGGACCACAAAAAATAAATAAAGTCTTTAGTATAACTATATTTTAAAGCACTTTTCCCTAGAGTAAGATATTAATTTTTAAAAAATTTTAAAATTCATTCATTTTATCGGTTTAATATAGCCCATGTAACCTTGTATAAGTAAGAATGGATAGGCTTCTCTCTGTGAAATGCTAAAAATTTGTGAGGAAATTTTATAAATAACCATAGCAACTACGTTGTTTTCTTATCCGTTACCTTTGCTGTAGACATAGAGGATTCGACTTAAAATAAAAAATAGCGATTGATTCTCATCTAATACTTGAGGATAAACAATTCTACATTGGATTTTGGACGTTTCGGTTATTATTGGTAACCAGTGCTGAAGATATAGAGAAATTGACTTAAAATCAAAAATAGCGATTGATTCTTCTAAATCTCGAGGAATAACAATTCTACTTTGAATTTTTGACGTTTCGGTTATTACTAGAAACCATTGCTGAAGATATGGAGGAATCGAGTTAAAATCAAAAATAGGCATCGACTCTCATCTAATACTTGAGGAATAACAATTCTACAATGGATTTTTGATGTTTCGATTATTATTGGTAACCAATGCTGAAAACATGGAAAAATCGGCCTAAAATTAAAAATAACGATCGATTCTTATCTAATACTAGAGGAATAACCTTATTGTATTCCATTTTTAATGTTTTGAATATGGCAACCTCTACTGAAGAATCGACTTAAAATCAAAAAGACTAACTAAATTCTTTTCTTGTAGACAACTCAAGCAACGATCTGTTGCAGTTTATTTACTTGATTAATTCATGCATTTCGGCATCATCCATGGCATTAACATTCATGTTTTGACTATACAGAAAAGAAAGAATTTTAGAAATCAATTTAAACAGAATAAGGTCAACAAAAACATATTTGCAAAAACTTTGCTCATACACGTACCTATTCTTGGATACAACAAAACATTTATACATGTAAGTTAAATAAATAAAATAAAATAAACACTACAGATTCGTAATAAAAAAGGAAAATATTAATTTATTTCATGCTGGTTTAAATTGGAGTTGTAAAGAAAAAGCCAAAAACATCAAAAGAATAAATTAATAAATATTTAATTTTTCATGACAGAGGTCTCGCACTTCGAGACAACTCCTGAATAATCAACTCCTTTGTACTTCTTGGATTTGATGGCCATCCCATCAATTTTATTCCACCTTGTTCATCATACATCTTTGTCATTGAATAAAAAGTAGCTGAACTCCTGTGTGTTATACAACCAATACGCTCCACTAATATCAATAAAGGCTACCCTATAGGCGTCAGCTCGGGTTAAGAAATATATGCTATAGCGACTACTCAAAATCAATTGAAACCTGATTTTCTTAACAAGGCGTATGAGTAGTTTTAACAAACTTTTTTGAGAGTACTAGTTGTTATAGATTTATGTATTTAGAGCTTAAAAGATCAATTATGTTTTTCACAAGCAGTTTTATGGAATTCTAACTTGCTTACAAAAAAAGTAAATGCACTCAAGAGAGTGAAGAAAACCAACTAATTTATCCAAATAAGTTCAGGTCTGGACATGCAAAAACAATTTTAACTGACCCATTTCAATCGAAACTAGCTTAAACTTCAATTTTTCTAGATATAACATTTTTTCTGATATTTTTATTTTTCTCTAAATTATCTTCGTTAATTATAATATTGACTACTTAATATTCGAACTCACGAAGGGTGGTTTGTTAAAATTAATTTTATTGATTTTTAACTAATTTTAGGTTTCACGGCACCAGATAATATACTTTAATGATTCAAATGATTAATTTAAAGGGTATTATTAGTTTAACCAAATAATTATCAACAAGTCCACCTAAATCTTTAATTATATTTATTTATAGATTTTCATGAAAAAACAAAAAAAATGTTAAAACTCTTATATCAGGATTAACTCTCACGTAATTAACTGAATAAGGGGAAATATCAATACCAGGGCTGGAGACAAAGATTGATAGATTGAAATAAATTATATACAGTAGGTTTAATAAGAATAAATTAAAACCTTTACTTTATCTTATATCTTCTTTCTGTGATTCTGTCAAGCATAAATTCTATTTATTTATATTTAAATGTATTTTTCATACATATATGTATATTACAATATTACAAATTTTAATAATAAATTTATAATATTTCTCAATATTTCTCAATAGAAATATTCAACTGTGCCTTTTAAGATATATCCTCACTTGGTTCTTAAATTGAATCAGACTTGATGCATTTCTCACTTCAGCTGGCAAAGAATTAAATTCCTCAAGTCCTCTAAAATATAATGAATTTCTGGTGCCCTGTATCCTCACACTCTCAATAAATATATCGTCTCTAATTCGCGTCTCATGATCATGAATCTCGTTGACCAATGTGAAATTTAGATAGACTGGGAGCTACATATGATATAATTTATATACAAAACACATTGTCTATAAAAATAAGAATTGAATCAGATTCATAAGTCCTAAACATTCCAGTATATTACTTATTGATGTATACCTGTCACATTTTAGAATAATTCTTAGGAATCCATTTTGTAAGTGTTGCACCTTATCAATATTCTCCTGAGTATCAAAATATAATATTATGGGACAGCAAGACAAACTAGGACTTCTAATGTTTATATTCAAATTATTACTAGCTCTACCAATTATTAAAATATTATTTTTTTATTAATAAGATATGATTTTTTCTAGTTTTTAACCGACTTCAAAAAAGGAGGAGGTTCTCTATTCGACTGATTTTTTTTTTGTGCCTATGTTACCTCATATCTCCGCCAATTGTGAACCGATTTTGAAAATTTTTATTGCATTGGGTCCAGTCTAGCTTCCGATTGGTCCCATTTTTTTCATAGGTATTAGACCTTTTTTGTTAGGTTTGTTTAAGCCTAACTTCTTTGTTTATCAACCGATTTCGATGATTCTTTTTTTATTGGAAAGGGGTTATCTTAGGGATGGTGCCATATTAATTTGGTCAAGTTCTGATGATAGGATCACTATTAATAACATCACTAAAAAGAGAAAAATAAAAATAATTTTTAAGAAAAAATAAAAATCGACTTCAAAAAATTGAACGCAACAAATAAAATACACTAAAAGGTATAAAATAATTATTATCTTATTTAGTTACAATTAAACGACGAAATATTAACATGAAATTATTTTTGAAATCGGTACCAAACAAACTATACCTATAAGCGAGCATACCTTACAAACGTACTAAGTAAGATCCATCGAATGCGATTCATAAAAGGTATATGTTTGGCACCGACTTCAAAAAGTAATTTCATGTTAATATTTAGTCGTTTAGTTGTAACTAAATAAGATAATAATTATTTTATACCTTTTAGTGTATTTTATTTGTTGCATTTAATTTAAAATTTCCATTTTAATAGGGATCACCACTTAAAACCGCCTTTACTTGTGTAAAATAATGTTTACTTTTCTCTGAAAAAAATTATTTAATTTTGAATATTTAATCCTCTCTAGTTACTTACATAGTCAAGCTCCTAATTATAGATAATGGACGTTCTTTTAGTAAATTAAAATATCAAAATGTTTCTTCATTAGAATTTTTGAATAATATGTAGAATATCCTAGCCTATAGCAGGATTTATATAACTTTGCACATAAATTTCACCAACACTGCTTAACCCCTTTGAGGTACACAAATTTATATAATGAAAAAACAGAGAAGCATTGATGTCTAAAATCAATAGTTTACGCGTTAAAAATATTCCAATATAAATAGTAGAGTAGACAAGTAGAGTGAATGGACTTGAATCAATAACAAATGTCTCTCTGATGGTGCGAGACATCCTCTCGATATAATAGACCAAAAGAATTATAAATGAGAAAGAAATCGATCTTATTTATTTGAGGTTCATAGTAACTTTCTAATATAAGAAAATCGCATTTTGAAAGTCGGTTTTATTTTTTTCTTAAAAATTATTTTTATATGACCTCCGATTATCAGTAAAACAGCAGAGCAAATCCTGTTTACTTTCGTACTGCCTTTACGAAATCCTGATATAGTTATACCTGTTTTTGAGAAAGCAAAAAACTAAAACCATTGAAAGTGAAGGGGTAGTTCCAGTTGGTTTATTTAATCAAAACCTTGCTGTGATATCTCAAGCCGATAACTAATTCAAGTTTTAAATTTCCCGTAAGATCTATAATTTAATTATAAAGGTCATTGTGTTCTTCTAATGAGAATTAAATAAATAATTTACTGAAAAATGAATACTTCAAAAATTACATTTCTGAGATTGCCATTTGCTTATTCTAGGTAAGTGAAAGTAAATAAAAATAAATAAATAAATATAAATGATAAATCGAAATTTGTTAATCAATTTCGAAAATAAATCAAACACAATCTGAAATATTTGAACCGTAAATTAATTTGAAATTTTAGGCCTTCTAAAAGGTGTGCCTAAACGAAGAGGCTATTTGTTTTTGTTATTTACGTTAAAATGAAAAATATTTGGAATATTAATGTAAATATTTGACTATGTTGTTTTGTCACATGAAATACAATAGCACTTTAATGGGCAATGCAGTTCGTTAGCAGATATATAGTCTTTTATGAGTATAGATTTGTGCTCCATGTTACCCAATGGAGTAGTCTCAATAAAACATTTTTGCATTAATATCCCCATAATCGTAGTATTTATTACTTGAGTTATTACTATAACAAATTCGATAGGTACTCTTTAACGGAATATTCTTTTTTGAAGTTTTTGAATTTTAAAACTAACTTAAATAATACAATTAATATTCATAAATAATAGTTGGTATGCCACTAAGAAAATAATATAAGTAAAAAATCCATTATATTATTAAAAATGAATTATAATAAATAAATTTGTGCAGGTATTTAGATTATAGCTAAATCAAAACCAAATGATTAAAATACTCTAATTAGAGCTCTAATTTTGTTGATTTGGTAGTTGAGTTGTTTATCGAAAGATAATTTTCAGCTAATACAATCTTGATTGTACATTTTTAATTCACGACGTTTCGAAACCTATTTTCAAATTGTTTACAAGTGGCCTGAGAGAAGTGTGATGATTGACTGAGGAGAGACTACAGAAATAGGTGTCGAAATGTCAAGAATTCTGATGCGATGTTCTCATTAAAAATTAGCACTCTAAGTAGTTTTAGTCGAAACTTCTGTTTAGATAAACTTAAATTGATTAATTCTATCTTTTTTTAATATCAAATTATATATAGCTGAGTCGAAAAATCGCAAGATTTAACTAAATGCAAGAAAATTAACGTTAAAGTGAAATATAAAAAGAAATCAAAGAGGTTATCCTCTACTTGATGCAAATAAATATATAGATACATATATAATTAGTATAATATGTATATGTTGCAGTATAAACCAGTTTTTAGTAAGAACGGGTTCTTATTAGTTAAAACGCGTTTCACTGAATACATTTGTTGCAACTAGAATTTACTGATGTTAGTTGAGTTTGGTCCAAAGGTCTAGAATCTTCACTTTTGACCTTCCGTCTCATTTATTAAACGAAAATGTCAAAAATTACATCCTCATTAGAAGCAAAGTTGTAGAGGATGTAATTTTAGACATTTTCGTTTAAAAATTTTTGAAAATAAAAATCCAAAATGAGGCGGAAGGTCAAAAATTAAGATTCTAGACATTTGGACGAAACTCAACCAACATTAATAAATTCTAGTTGCCACAAAGGTATATTCACTGAATCCCGTTTTTTCTAGTAAAAACGGATTTTACTGCAACATATATATAAACATAATTTATTTGTTAGATAGGATAAGTATGACCTTCATCATCAGTCTTTTTAATTATAAATATTTCATCTGTTATTTCTCATGGATTCTAATGTCTAATTGGATTTAAGTAAATTCGTTTTGTCGTAATAGTAAATGCAGATCACTCTATTAGGTTTAAGGACAAGAATTACTTTTTGTGTAGTCCATGACTCAGGAAATGTAGAGTTTTTGCTAAATTCGTTAAATAGTTTTACCAACAATACTTTTGACGTGATTGGTAGGTTTTTTAGCATTGGATAACTAATTTCATCAAATCCTGGGGAATTGTCCTTTTTGCGATAGAGTGCACTCTCAAATTCTTCAATTGAAATTATCTCATTCAATAGATGATTGTTATCATCGTCTGGAGGGAGAAAATTTAGCTCCTCAGGCACGTATGGGGGCGCTAAAGAGCTCTGAAATTCCTCAGTTAGTTTTTCATCAATAGTGCGAGATGGAGACTCTAAATTTTTTAATATTCTTATTCTCTTCCAGATTACAGTTGTTGGAGTGTCTTTGTTCATTTCCGAACAGAATTTTTTCCAGCTAACGCGCTTGCTATTTTTTAAAATTTTTTTAGTTTCAGATTCAGCTTTTTTATAATTGATAAAATTATCGTAATTCGAATTTTGGATAAATTTATTTAGGGCTTCTTTTCGACTTGAAATACTTTTAGTACAGTCTTCATTCCACCAAACAGGACTAGGGCGGGTTTTGATGTTTTTATTTTTTATTGGAGTCTCTAATATTGGAGACTCTAATTTAATTAGTTCTTATAGACCCATAGCGCTATCTTCTTGTATTGAAAAAATTTACGAATCCATCCTAAAAAATAGATTGGAATGGTTCGTGGAAACTGGTGAATTTCATAGCTCAAGACAGTTTGGCTTTAGAAGAGGAAAAAGCTCTTTGGATAGTTTGAACATATTAAATAATGAAATATTATCTGCTTTCCGCTGTAGAAAGATTCTCACAGCGTTATTTTTAGATATAAAAAATGCATACGATAATGTAAATATAAAATTATTATGTCAAAAATTGGAGAACATTAAAATTCCAAATAATTTTATTAATATTATTATTAAGCTTACTCAGTATAGAAAAGTTATTTTAAATGATAATGACAGTGAACCCAGAATTGTTTATAAGGGGTTGCCTCAAGGGGCGGTTCTTAGCCCTATTCTATTTAATCTCTAAACAGCTGATTTGGAAAGTGTTGTTGTCCCGGGTGTTTATATTTTACAGTTCGCAGATGACGTTTGCATTTTCACGACTTCTCATTCCATTGAGGAGAATAATTTAGCTTTATCTCAAACTATGGCAAGAGTTTTTAGGTGGCTTAACAACAATCATCTTGAATTGGAAGTTAATAAAACTAAAACTGTAATATTTTCTAGGAAATACAAAATAAACCGTCCAGACCATATTACTCTTAATGGTATAAATTTTCAGGTCCACAAAGAGGTTAAATTTCTGGGTTTGACTATGGATCAGAAGCTTAGCTGGAAGCCACACATTGAACAAATAACTAAAAAGTGCGAAAGCAAAATAAACATCTTAAAATCGGTTTGTAATTGCTGGTGGGGTTCCGACATAGCTACTGCTCTCTTGATATACCGGGCTATTATTAGACCCCATTTCGACTATGGTTCTACACTTTTTGGAAATTCACCAAAATATATAATAAATAAACTAGAAAGAATACAATTTCGTTCACTTCGAATATGCACAGGGGCTATGAAATCTACTCCGACTAATGGCCTTTTGGTTGAATGTGGTGAGATGCCAATGAAAGGTCGATTCGAGATGATTTCATCTAGATATATTTCTAGAAAAATATCGATGAGTGACTCGTTGGTTTTAAATTCTATCAGAATGAATACAACTAATGATCACCAAGCCAACCATTACACCAATAGAAACATGCTCTCATCGAGTCTTGAATCAATAACGAACGAGGCATATCAAATTTATAAGTCTCCCTCTCATATTTATTTTTCTGGTGACTTTCGTTCTTATTTTCATCGTATCAGTTTCCACATGTTCAACCATAAAAAGGGTACTCCTTTTATTAATCTTATTTTTAAAAATTTCATAGCCAGTGATTTCACTAATCATACAATCATCTACACAGATGGATCTAAAAGTAATGATTCATTATTTGTTGGAGGTGCTTTTCTTATTGAGGGTAGTAATGGTATGATATCAAAAAAATTAAAATTCCCCAAAGAAACATCTATCTTTACAGCTGAAGCTTTGTCTATTTTTGAGGCTCTAAAGTATATTCAAACCTTTCCGGGAGGTGAATTTCTAGTGTGTACGGATTCTCTGAGTGTAATGGAAGCTATGAAGGGGCTCCATAAAAATAGAAATCCATCCCCAATTATTATAAATATCATTAATCAAATTTTTAAGTTGGAAAATGTCAACAAAAAAATTTCCTTTACTTGGATTCCGGGGCACGCAGGGATAAATGGTAACGAACAAGCAGACCAACTTGCTAATCTAGCCAGGGTGGATGGGGAGTTTTTAAACATTGCTCTCCCTATTTCTGACATCTATAACATCATTAAAAATAAATCTCTTTCAAAATGGCAACAACATTGGGCAGAGAGCAGTAAGACCAAAGGAGGCCATCTCTTTAAAATAGTTCCTATAATTCCCCATACACCATGGTTCATATACAACCATTATTTTAAAAATCTGTCCACACTGATATTTCGCCTTCGTAGCGGTCATGCTCCCACACCGTCTCACCTACATAGACTGGGAGTCAGGGATACTCCATTTTGCGTGTGTGGTGGTGAAAATATTGGGGATATTGATCATATATATTTGAACTGTGATAGATATAAGATCAAAATTGACAAATTTTACACTGATATTACTAAAGAAAAAATTTTGCTACCAACACGAATGACAATTCTTCTCCATTATACAAATGTTAAATCGGACATTACCAAGATAATAATAGGGCATATTTTGTCTATTGGATGGTTTTGGAATAACACTTGACATACTACTCCATATCTCATTTAATCATTACTTATTATGAATCCCTTAAAGACATTTCAAACTTATTCATAGTCTTCGACAATGATCTTCTGAGACCTTTTACATCTTAGGCCTCAGTTTTTATACTAAGGATCAAGGCAGGAACTTTTTGTGGCCCGGGCGGCGTGTGCCGCGGGTACTCCTATTGCTGTGCTGTGGGGGGCGCCGCTCTGGTGTCATATTGGTCCTTGTTAAGGGGTAAAAATAAATTTTTTAATACTATAGAGTTGGCCAAATGCTTTGTTATGAGCAAGGCCAGGGAGGGAAAAAAAAAAAAAAAAAAATGCAGATCACTCAACAAACAAAGGTATAACAATCATTTTAAAAGCTTCAAATTAAATAAACAAAATGTCTAATTATATTAATTTGGTTTTAATTTACCCGAAGTTTAAATATCTGCGTATATTTTATGTTTATAATATCAAGGTTACCTTAAGTGGATTCGAAGGTCCCAACAATCCCCAACAGCTGCACTGAACAACGCACAAACCAATAGAACAAAGAGAAAAACAATAACCACTCAATATATTGATGAGAACTTGTCTCGATGTCAAATGAAATTTAACTGAATAGAAAAGCAGCATGGCTTTGGAAAGAGTCCTGTTGGACGGATAAGATAACAGCGCAGCGACGAAAATAATTCCAATAAATGAATAAAAATGTATTAAAGACTTGCCCAGTGAAAAAACGATAATTCAATCAATTGATAGATATTCCTCTATCCGTGGTATTTTTTCAAATTAGATTTCTACTTTCTTTTTCAAAAACATCAAAAATTCAAAAAATAATCGATTTCATTCATTTTTAAGCGACTTTAAAAAAAGGAGGAGGTTCTCTATTCGACTGAATTTTTTTTTGTGCCTATGTTACCTCATATCTCCGCCAATTGTGAACCGATTTTGAAAAAAAAAATTCGCATTGGGTTCAGTCTACCTTCCGATTGGTCCCATTTTTTTCATAGGTATTAGACCTTTTTTGTTAGGTTTGTTCAGGCCTAACTTCTTTGTTTATCAACCGATTTCGATGATTCTTTTTTATCCGAAAGGGGGTATCTTAGGGATGGTGTCATATTAATTTGGTGATATGATCACTATTAATAACATCACTAAAAAGAGAAAAATAAAAATAATTTTAAAAAAAATAAAACCGACTTCAATAAATTAAATACAACAAATAAAATACACTAAAAGGTATAAAATAACTATTATCTTATTTAGTTACAAGTAAACGACGAAATATTAACATGAAATTACTTTTTGAAGTCGGTGCCAAACATATACCTTTTATGAATCGCACTCGACGGATCTTACTTAGCACGTTTGGAGGGTGTGCTCGCTTATAGGTATAGTTTGTTTGGTACCGACTTCAAAAAGTAATTTCATGTTAATATTTCGTAATTTAGTTGTAACTAAATAAGATAATAATTATTTTATACCTTTTAGTGTATTTTATTTGTTGTATTTAATTTTTTGAAGTCGGTTTTATTTTTTTCTTAAAAATTATTTTTATATTTCCTTAAATAGAAACAAATCGACCAAAGAGAATCAGACTGACAAATTCTATATCTAATAGGAATATATAATTATTTAGAAAAATTATGATATCTTCTAAAATACTTGCGATATAAAATTCGTTCGTATTTTTCGTTTATGGGAAAAGAATGAAAATGTTTTTTCAGAATTTAAATTTAAATGCATGAATAAAATTGAGATAGTTCAAAATTCATCTATGGACAATTTGGGGCTCTACTACACACTCTTTTAATCAGAATTAAATTTAAAAATATTTATTGAAACTTAAATGAATGGCAATTCTATGTTAAAGATGCGTAGTGAGGTACTGGACGTCCACTTAAAAATATTTAACCTAATTTTCTTTAAAGAAAATTTTATTTTTTATTTTTGATTCCACAAAAAATATGGTCTTTCCAGAAAACATAATTCTAATAAAATTTTGAAAATGAATACATACATAACTTACATATCGTCGGCTTAGAGTGTAAAGCTGCTAACTCCATTTTCAATCACATATGACATATTAATACCGTTCGAAAGAAAAAGAGATGCATCTTCCAAATAAAACTGCTACTTAAAATTACGATCGTAAGTTGTAGAAAAAAATAGTTTCTTTCCATAACAACAATATTAAATTTTGTTTGTTTGTTCTCTGCCCTGTAAACTTTCTTTGTTGTGAGTTAGCAGGTTTACTCTCTAAGCCGACGATATTTGAAGTTTGTATCTTATTTACTTGTGTTCAGGGAGAATGGTGTAGGTTCTAGCTGAAAGATATTTAATAAAATTAAAATTTAAATTTAAAAATATAAATTACTAGGTAAAATCACAAATAAAAGACAAATTGTTTGTGAGCAAGACTCTCTTCTCTGTGAACTACTGAAGATGGGCTCGTAACCCGAAATACCATATATAGTCTTGCTTGTGAATCGTACATAGTAATTTATATTTTTAAATTTAAATTATAATTTTCTTATTTACTTTACGAGCTATTGATGGATGACTGACGGAGAGACATGCAGAGAGTTCTTTGAAGCGACACTAATAGCGTTCTATTTTACCTTTTAAACATAACGTTATATAATAATAAGAATAGTCCAGATTAATTTGCAGCAACGCTGACCTAATGCTGCCGACAGTGGCACTTTTTTATAATTTTTTAAAAACCTAAATTTTCTTATTCTTATTTTTTGATTTTTACAAAATTTAACGACTTAAGACACGCATGCCCATATGAGTTTCTCATGGCCATACTGGAGGGAGCAGCCTGTCATACAAACAACACCTGACCTCTTTTAAATATTTGGAGCCTTATACCGATTATCGATCCCAAATTTTAAAAAAATGATATAATATAATTCTCCTCCTCACACGATCCCACTTATTTAAATAAATCTACATATTTCCACACAAAACATATCACAATGCTGTAGATTATAGAAAAAAAAATACTTCCAGATTCATATCTAGAGCCTCATTTCTGTAGCTGTGTCAGGACGAAAATGAGGCGAAAATTTTAAGAGACTATGTATTTTCGGGAGTTTACAGGTATAGGTACATTTGGAATGTGGTTTTTTAAGAGGAATAAAATTTTTGGACCGAGACGCCGCCCGCCAGGGCACCAGCCCGGAGGGCCGAGCTCCGAGGGCATGCCGAAGGCACGCACTAAAAGCTCGTACTATATGTTGAAACATGGTTAAAGAACATTTTCATGTATAATCTTTTTCGTGTATTTTGATTTCGGCAACTACGATAACTCAAAAACGGAAGGAAAAGAACTTCTTTTCCATGGCAAAAAGTATTCCCAAAACATAGATTTCGGACTGTCTAGCTTCAGCGTTTCCGACTATATTCTGGAATGCAGAAAATCTGGAAAAAATCAAATCGTTTTATATAGGAACTTATTATATGGTCTTGCAAATTTTAAATAAAATAAGAATAAATAAAAAAAAGTATTTAGTATTAAGTGGATATTGATGAGGCAGTCCAAAAAAAAGAAGAAGATAATTTACACTATCTTTTTATTCATAAAACCGACGTTTCGGAGGCTATTCCCTCCTTCTTCAGGGTTTTGAAAAGTCAGTGAAGGAAATCAATGCGGCATTCCCCTCTGTCTCCTCTTTCAGTGGCAGTAACAATAATATCTTGTATTTCATTCTCAGCAGAATTATAATGTAATAATGATTATTAATGATTATTACATTATAATTCTGCTGAGAATGAAATACAAGATATATTGTTACTGCCACTGAAAGAGAGACAGAGAATGCCGCATTTCCTTCACTGACTTTCAAAACCTGAAGAAGGAGAATAGCCTCCGAAACGTCGGTTTTATGAATAAAAAGATAGTGTAAATTATCTTCTTCTTTTTTGGACTGCCTCATCAATATCCACTTAATTCACTTATCAGTCCGTCTCCAAAAATTACTCCAATCTTAGTATTTAGTATTTTGTAAATTGATCTATTCAAGTATGTTCATATTTTGTACGAGTATTTAGGATTTCAAATACATTTTAAAAAGTATTTTGTATATTGTAATTCAAATACGTGAAGTGGTGTATTTTGCGCATCTCTGGCAGTATTACCAGTAGGGCTGAAAGAGATTTTTCAAAATTATATAATGTTAATCAATCATAAGTCATCCAAGAATTTTTTATTTAATTATTTTCAACTGAATTATTGTCTATTGGATTATTACTGAATATGTCTGTGCGCTTAGATGATTTTATAAAATTATACCTTTATATATTATTCTATGGTATTTTATAAATGAATAATTTTATTTAGAATTTATTTTGTTTTTACATTCCCAGAGGCATTCTTATACAAGTGAAATATATTTTTAATGTTAGCAGACAAAAATAAATATCCATGAAAGGATCAACTGGTTAATTAAATAAAATATTGAAGTTATATTTCAATTTCAAAACATTTTTTTTCTCTCTCGAGAATTATCATTTTATCATCTTTTTTTCATAAACTAATCAACGTTTACCAAATACATAATTTTTATAAAAGACTAACAACCTGTTTTTTATTTAGAAAATACTTATGTGGTTAAAAATAAAATAAAATAATTGGAGGAAAAATCAGAATTTTTTATCAGACTCGGTAGCCTGACTCTAAATTTTAATTTGATAATCTTTGTCAGCAAACAGTTTAATCTAGAAATGCGAAATGAGGTACAGTTTATTAATAAATGCATATGTGGAAAATTTTAGTTTAATAGTTGCAACTGTTGAATAACTTCTGGCAATTAGATTTTTATGTTTTTAATTTCTGCATTTCTAAGCAAGAAGTTATAAAGATACAAAGTCCCAATTCTACACACTTCTTCGTTTTGAAAAAATGATTATTTCGACACCTTCTCGTGGATAAAGACATATTCTTAGAGTTCGTGGCTGTGATGAAACTGTACTAGATGAAGGTTTTAGGCTTAATAAAGGTGTTTTATTGAACCCAGTGATTCCATCTTTGGCTGATACCTCCTCCTTCATCTAATACAGTTTCATCACAGCCACGAACTCTAAGAATATGTCTTTATCCACGAGAAGGTGTCGGAATAATCATTTTTTCAAAACGAAGAAGTGTGTAGAATTGGGACTTTGTATCTTTAGAACTTCTTGCTTAGATTAATATCTTTATTAATAATAATAATCTTTATTAAAAGTGTTTTATTGAACCCATCTTTGGCTGATACCTCCTCCTTTATCTAGTAAAGACATATTCTATGATAAAAATAAATAAATATTTAAATAGAATAAAGTTTACTTTTAAAAATAATACAAACCAAAATTTTCACAAATCTCTGTTTCTAAATCTGAATACATAACAAATAATGCGTCCTTAATGTCAAGGGACGTCTCAACCAACGTCTCGAAAAAACAAATCAAAATAAGAATAAATCAGAAAGAAGGTGATATTATTTTATCAATTTCATCTATCTGGAGGATCACAGTAAGAAAATACCACTTCAATTAATAATTTTGTAGTTTAAATGAAATTTTATGAAAAAATTTAGTTTCATCTCTATGGGAGCGGTTCACCTAGAAATGAGAAAGTTTTTTTCTCATTACATATTCAATCAAATATATTGAAATTTCATATCTGTGTGTTATATGTTATTTGATCATTTATATCAAATAGTTTTTATTAGAATATTTGCAATTTAAAGGGTAGTTTATTTGAAGTCTAATTTAAAAAAACGCTAATTGTACTTTGAAATAATTTTTAAAATTATGAAATTAATAAATATTATAAAACAATCAATTATTAATAATTATATTCAATTTTGAACGAAAGTGTTTGATTATTTTTGGAGAAAATGGTAAAAACCCAGAAAACCGTAACAAATGACTCGCTGATGCCGGGTGAGTTGGGACCAAGTCTCTTGATGAAACAGACCATCAAAAAAATTATAAATGAGAATGAAAATGATCTTATTTATCGATTTCATCTATCTGAAGGAACACAATATGTCTATTATATAAGAATATAACATTTTGATTAAGAATTTTGAAGTTTAAAAGAAATTGTATAAAAAGATTCAATTTCTTCTCTCAGGGAGCGAATCAACTAGAAATGCCTAAGGGTTTTATTTTTTTTTCTCATTAGATATTTATCCAAATCTATTGAAGTGTCATATCTGTGGGTTATTTTCTTTTATCTTTTATATAAAATAATTATTATTTGGAAATTTTTATTTTAAAGGGAAGTTTACTTGAAGTTCAATTTGAAAAAACGCTAATAACTCCGTTGAAATTTTTTTTAAAATATGAAATTAATTAGATATTATAAAACAATTAATTTTTAATAATTTAGTTTAATTTTGAACAAAATCGGTTCAGTACTTATTGAGAAAATGATCAAAACCATCTGAACCGTCAAAAAACGATGTTTTTTGAAAGCATGAGATGCCTTTGAGAAAAGTTTGAAAAGCCATATGAAACGAGACATTGACTTATGACATGGAGGTGAATTTTCAAGTGCTCCCTAAAACGGCCTTTCATAAACGGTTTCGGGGTTTTCTCAAAAAGTACTTGATCGATTTCTTTCAAAATTAAATTACATTTTTAAAAATTAATTTTTTTATAATATCTAATAAATTTCATATTTTTAAAATAATTATCAACGGAGTTATTAGCGTTTTTTTGAATTAGACTTCAAATAAACTACCCTTTAAAATGCAAATTTCCTAATAATAATTATTTCATATAAAATAAAAATAAAAATAACACATAAATATGAAATTTCAATAGATTTGAATAAATGGCTAATGAGAAAAAAAATAAAAATTTTTGCTATTTCTAGTCGATTCGCTCCTGGATAGAAGAAATTGAATCTTTTCATACAATTTCTTTTAAAATACAAAATTCCTAATCAAAATGCTATTTACTAGTTACTATGAACCTCAAGATAGATTAAATCGATAAAATAAAATCGATTTATAATTCTTTCGGTCTGTTAATGTTATATATCGAGAGGATGTCTCGCTCCATAAGAGAGATATTTGTTATTGATGTTAGTCTATTCACTCTACAATATTGGAATATTTTTTAACGCGTAAACTATTGATTTTAGACATTTCAGTCAGATGAACTTTTCTGTTTTAAATTAAATGTTTTTAATAAAGGTCATTATATAAATTTGTGTATGTCAAAGGGTTAGGCAATAATGGTGAAATTTATGTGAAAAGTTAGATAAACACTGCTCTATCGCTCTATATATTCAACCTATAAAAAAACTCTCAGGAAGTATCATTTTGATAATTTGATTTATTGAAAGAAAGTTCATTATCTCTAATTAAGAGCCTGAGTATTTCAGTAGCTAGCGAGGAGCGTCAGTGCCAAGCTGTTAAATAATTAAAAGTGTTAAGACAAGTTTATTTAAAATGCATTTAAAAGCATTAATTTATATGATAATGTAACGATTTTTTTATTTTTATTTTTTAATATATTCAAGGGGAACATGTTCAAGATCGTATTCTCAAGCCACTGGTTCTTAAGACCACTGAAGTTAAGCACCATGGGAGATGATTTGTTCTTAAGCGGAAACCCTCTTCTGACACCATGATTGGTATATTGACTACTTTTAGGCGTGTTGAGTGGATCCGCCCTCTGTTAGAATTAAGATTCAAAGGAATCCTATCTCTTCGCTAGTAAGGTAACCGCTATAATCTTTAAGAGTATAAATGACCTTACCACTTATGGTAGTAGTTCGTCAAATAAAATATATTCTCTTTTATAATCTTTATATATTCGTTTGTTTTTATCATTAATTTTTATTTGAACTTGTCAGCTAAAATTTGATTCAACTCGTTACAAGCCTTTAATTAATTGTTTTTATTGTATTCTAAAAGAGAGATGACATGGGCATACATAAATGTAGAGAATTTTTCTTTGATTTATATGCATTTATCTATTTATTTTTATAAATAAATTAAAGTTGAGAGGGTAATTGTTTTAATGAAAATTTACACATCGAAATAAATCACATTTTTTATATCGACGTTTTGAGTTTAATTTTTCAACTCATCATCAAGTCATACGATTTAATTATCTTGATAATGAGTTGAAAAAATAAACTCGATACGTCGATATAAAAATATGATTAATTTCCATCTTGGATGTCTGAACATATATCTTTGAAATAAATTCTAAAATATCTTTCTATATGTTCAATGTATTTCATGTATGTAATAAAATAAAAAATAATAATAATCTAAGTAACCTGTGTTATAATGTAATATTATAATATTTTGAGAAATTCTTATAAATAGACCTCAAAAATTGAATTATTCATTCATGTTTTACCCAAATATATGTGCTATATCTTTTATATGATCTCATATGAATTAAATGAAACCAGTAATCTATGTAAACGATTAATAAAAATATAATCTCGTAAAGTACAAAGTTTATAGTATTTTAGGTTTTACTTTAAGTGTTATTGTTCTAGATAGACATGAGATTTCGTTCCGGAGTCAATCACTCCAGAACACGTGGTACAGATACAATTAACCCTATTGTAGTTAACGGTTTAATAGCCGATTAAAGTTTCAAGACTTATAACAGACAGTTTTTATTAGTAATATGTGTATCGTTTGAAAAATAATCTCCAATCTATTTCCTACTGTTTGTGGCAAAATGACTCACTCTCCTTGGCGTTATCATATCCCATAAAAGCCACCAGATTGGCTAAAGATGCCTCAGGGGTGGCTAATAAAACTCACACAGGCTCTTTTTTACTTTCAATTACATCGAGTAATCAGTGTTTCTCAAAATTTTAATATTTATGTAATCTTTCTAAAAATCTCGAAACAAAACGAATAACTTTCCAATAATATTAGTAATAATAATTTTCAAGAGTTAGCATGATGTTGGTATACGTAAATTTTTCAAATATTAGGCTGAGTTACCACAGAAAACTATGGAGTAGAAGATTTTTCATTTACAGCCCGTACCCCCGGTATTAATTCCAGTGATTCCAATTCTTCTGACATTTGAGTCTTTCAAACATAATTTTAATTTAATAAAATTTTGATTTTTACCTTAATTGTTTTTTTTTCATGTTATTATTATTTTTTATATATATAGATTTTTTATTTTGTATAATAATATTGATGCAAGAAGAAAATGTATCAAAAAGATATCAGCGCTGTAGTCAAGGGTGGACTTTTACATTAGAAGAAAGAGAATAAATTTCAGGGAATGGGTTGGTGTTTAAGGTAGGTACTTGTGAATGTAGGTCTTAGTAAAGTAGTAAAGTAAAGGTTATACAATCGACTCTCGATAATTCAAACCTCTATAATTCGAATTTTTCAATAATTCGAAATCTTCAGCTGTTAACTTCGGTAAATTGAAAAAATTCTGTGATACGCTCGATAACTCGAAATTCTTTTCGTAACAAGAGGGGAGAAAAGGTTCTATAATTCGAACTAGGCTATTCCCCCTCTTTATAATTCGAATTTTTCTTAGCAATGTTTACTCCGAGGGGTGAAATTAGGTGTACACGTTTTTGGAATTATGTGGAATTATTTTGGAATTCATTAGATAATGCCCGTTCAACTATTGTCCTCTACTTGGAAATGAAAATGGAAGTAGAAGAAGGTGTACACGATATTAGGTCGCTGTTCACCCCTCGGTTTACTCCTATATAATAGGTATTTTTTTGTTCTTTTTTGTCGTTTTCATTATTTTTTACTTTTTACTAGAGGCTATATATAAAATTGATGCAAGCTCATACATATTTTCAAAAATATAATAAAAACTCTTAATAATTCGAATTTTTTTCTTTCCTCTTGATAATTCGAATTTTTTTATAGTCCCTTGAATTTAGAATTATCGAAAGTCGACTGTATGTTGGAAAAGACGCGGGAGGAGAGTCTAGAAGTCAAAGAGAAAAACAAGTTGGTAAATCTGTTTGTTCAGTTAGTAGGTAACTAATTTAATTGCGAAGGGGTGCTGAATATTCGAGAAAGGGGTGAATATGTGCCTTGAAAAGCATCTAGTCTGGAAAAAGTTAAGCTTCCACGCAGGATCTTTTACTATAGAAGTGATGTGGTCAATCCAAGAAAGGTCAGACCCCAGAGTGATACCAAACATAGATATTTGGCGCGAAATTCCAATGACTTCGAATTAAAAGAAATATCAGAAAGGTCCCTCTCTACGCGCCTATTTATTAGATGACAAAGTGTCTTGTCCACTTTGAAGTTCACTAAGTTAAAGTAGATCCTCAATTTATAAATCGATTTGAAAGGAAAGGAGGAAGAATTCCAATAAATTACACCTTATTTGATATGTGTTAATTTTTTCTTTCCTCACTACCCCTGGGCTGCCTTCCATTACATTCAATTAAAATTTCTACCAGTCCGTCACTCTCCAGAGAAAATTTCGTTGCAAAAATTTTTTTTTATAAGCTTTTTAAAATTTAAAATATAAAATACTATGTAGGTTTCACATAAATAAAATATCAGATGCTTGTTTAGGACGAGTCTATATATATTTCGGGATATAAGCCATTAAATCTAAATTAATCGATAAAGCAATGTTTGCGCGATTGTTTTGAGCGTTTCTGTCTACTGTAGGACAATGGATTGGAAGGTAAATTCAAAATGTCATTAATATACATAGATAATA
Organism: Forficula auricularia; assembly: GCA_024734495.1. Taxonomy (NCBI): domain Eukaryota; kingdom Metazoa; phylum Arthropoda; class Insecta; order Dermaptera; family Forficulidae; genus Forficula; species Forficula auricularia. The sequence continues at coordinate 1,704,521 of JALMQS010000729.1, forward strand.
ATAGGTTGGAGTTGGTGGTGTTTCACAGTGAGGAAAAATCAAATAATTTGAGCCCATGATCAGGATACATTGACTGAGTCAATGAACTCCTGATGATTTCGAAATATATTGAGAATTTTAAAAACTAAATGTTTTAATTTAAATTATTTTATTTTTCCTCACTGTGAAACACCACCAGCTGCAACCTATTATTATTAAAAAAAAATCACTATAAACCCAAACCGTGTTCTCTAAGTTTTACTAATTGATATATAGTAGATTAGAAAAAGCGTGTCAGTTTGCCCTCAATGATTGGTATCATTCTAAATTCATATTATGCTATGCCTTAAACAGCCAACATTTTTTATTTAATCGTTTGCGAAATATTAGAATACTCTTAATCAGATGTTCCCAAACTGTGCGCCTCGGAGAGCCGCCTCTTCACATGTGCGCCGAGAAGCTTAATAATTAATTGAAGCAAGACATTTGGCCTAACTAGTCAAAAAACAAAGTGAGAAGTTAAAAATTTATTTATTATCATTTTTATCTCTTACTTATGATTATACATACATAAACAGAAAAAATTTAACATTGATACCCTCGAAAAAATCTTAAATATATACAAAGGCTCCCCCCCCCCCCCCCCCCCCGACAGGGGTGTCGTCTGAATAAGTGATTTTCATAGAAAAATAAACTATTAATTCCCAAGATATTTTTATCAATTCTATAGTAATACAAGAGTATTTAGAGAGACCAAATACGGTATTTGTTTTTATATAAAGCGAAAAAATTTAACTTTGACACCTTAGTAAAAATCTAAAATGTATACAAAGGGTCCCCCCTGTGTTGAATTTTGGATTTTCATAGAAAAATAAACTCTTAACTCCTAAGGTATTTTTATCGATTTTAATACAAGACTATTTAGAGAGACCAAATACGGTATTTGTTTTTATATAAAGCAAAAATATTTAACTTTGACACCTTCGTAAAAATCTAAAATGTATACAAAGGGTCCCCCCTATGTTGAATTTTGGATTTTCATAGAAAAAATAAACTCTTAATTCCCAAGGTATTTTGATCGATTTTAATACAAGACTATTTAGAGAGACCAAATACGGTATTTGTTTTTATATAAAGCAAAAATATTTAACTTTGACACCTTCGTAAAAATCTAAAATGTATACAAAGGGTCCCCCTGTGGTGAATTTTGGATTTTCATAGAAAAATAAACTCTTAATTCCTAAGGTATTTTTATCGAGTCTAATATAAGAGTGTAAGAGAGACCAAATACGGAATTTGTTTTTATATAAAGCGAAAATATTTAACTTCGACACCTTCGTAAAAATCTAAAATGTATACAAAGGGTCCCCCTGTGGTGAATTTTGGATTTTCATAGAAAAATAAACTCTTAATTCCTAAGGTATTTTTATCGATTCTAATATAAGAGTGTTTAGAGAGACCAAATACGGTATTTGTTTTTATATAAAGCGAAAAAATTTAACTTTGACACCTTAGTAAAAATCTAAAATGTATACAAAGGGTCCACCCTGTGGTGAATTTTGGATTTTCATAGAAAAATAAACTCTTAATTCCTAGGTATTTTTATCGATTCTAATACAAGAGTATTTAGAGAGCCGAAATACGGTATTTGTTTTGATATATGTACATTTAGGGTAGAGCGCCATGGAAAAATTTTTATTGTAAAAAGGCGCCGCGATTGGGAAAAGTTTGGGAACCCCTGCTCTACGAAATAGCAATCGATTTATTCATCCTCTGTATTTATAAATTGAGCAGTGAGAGATTTCGAGCCCAACTTGTTTTACTATCAATCATAAACTCTACATTAATTTTAATGCTATTTTAAATTGTAGTTGTTAGTAATTGGAAAAACATACTGTCGACCGGTTGAATCAATTAATACTCTATATATGAGTTGCTATTATATTACATTAATTGAATTTATAAATTACAAATGTTTAAGTGGCGTTAGGAAAATGGGATTTGAACTGGGGATTAACTTCCTGCCTGGCATGGTCCAACAGCGAAAGGACCTCATCAACTCAATGGAATTATTAGATATTAATATGAATCAATCACTTTAATTTATGTTTAGATGATTGAGAGGTCAATCGATAGTGATTCTTTAACAAAAATGTAATATGATTATTATACAAACAGTTAGGAATAGACTTAGGTACTTACTAATTAATAGAGTAAAATTAAGACTTTTTAAATTACATTTTAAAAATTATAGGATTTTTTTAGTCACATAAAATAAATAAATACAATTTCTTTCAACATACTATAATACTAATTATTTGTTTTAAACACCTGATAACGATAAAAATGTATAAAAATCAATTCAAAATAACTAAAAAAAGAGAAGTCAATAGCAAAAAGTGGTTTTAATAATAGTTAATAGCGAATAGATTTTTTTCGAAATTATCAAAAATCGAAAAAAAAATTAGTAATTATCTAGTACCATTATCAACCCGATCTTAAAATTTGTAGAATGAATAGAAGTTTAAAATAAAAAATTATTAAAAAACTCGAAGAGTACCTTCATACACCTTCATACAGTTTCAAAAAACAAGGTTAAAATTTTCAAACTCAAAAATCGCATATAAAAACATTTTAAATAATTTTTTTGTATTTTTTTCAAAAAAGTAGATATGTAAATAAAACAAAAATTACAACAATTTTTTTTTAAATTTGGACCTTTTTTGAAAAAGTTATATTAGCGAAAAACCGAAATTCGATATCTTTTAATGGTGATCAAAAAAATTTCAAAATTTACCAGGAAGAGTTTTTAGATGGGTATTATAAAATGTCAAAAAAATGAAGGAAATCAAAAATTAAAATTTTTCAAAATGTTCGATTTGGCGTGGAATGCCTCATTATATTTTAGGCTACAAAATGCCCAATATAGAGTAAAATTAAGACTTTTTAAATTACATTTTAAAAATTATAGGATTTTTTAGTCACATAAAATAAATAAATACAGTAATTTTAATAAATTATTATGATTTATTTGATTTATTTAACAGTTTCGATCAGCCCTGGTTGACCACTTTCACTAGTGCTTAAAACGTTTCAATTTTCAGGACTACTGAAGAAGGTTAACCAGGGGTGACTCAAACTGTCTGGTAGATCAATGAAATAAATAATAATAATTTATTAAAATTACTGTATTTATTTATTCAATGTGACTTTAATTTATAAAATTTAAATTCATCATAAAACATTGAGAAAGAATTTAATTAAGGTCAAAAATCTAAGATTTTAGTAGAATATTTTTACATTGCATATCAGAGGGCTTCGTCCCCTCATTCTACTAAAATCTTAGATTTTTTACCTTAATTAAATTCTTTCTTGATATATTTGGTTTTCACCGTGAGTTGTATTTTTGAAAAAAATCCATCTAATTTTCAAAAAAAGATACCCAAACCTTCGGGTTAATTATTTTAATAAAACATTGAATTTTTGAATTACCTTTGGATGATCTCTGACCGGAACTACCACGCGCACTGTGACCTTAATGGCTTTGTCTCTTGTGATGTCCACCATTCGACGCTGTTCACCTTCGCGAGGTTTTCCGCTACTTGCACTACTACCACTTCCGGCACTATTAGGGACACCGATGGACCCATCTGAAACCAAAGAAAACATTTGTCAAATCAAAAGTTGTATAATAATATTTTTATAAATAATAATTAATAGAATCTAGGTATCAGGTTTCTGATCAAAATATACATTACTATTTCCTATCAAGACATATTTACCTAGTCATCTTATAGATTATGGACTAGAAATCATTACAGTACCTATACTAAAATATATATTACTACAAAGTTGATACAATTTTGATGGCTGTATATGTATATAATTAAGTACTGGAGTGGGATTCAGCCAATGGGTAGCCTCTGCTGAATAAAAAACTTCCAATTATGGAAAACGTTAGTTGGAACTGATGATGGCATTATTGAATTAAAGTCGAAACGTTTTCCATAATTGGGAGTTTTTTTATTCAGCAGAGGCTACCCATTGGCTGAATCCTCTCCAGTACTTAATTATATATTACTACAAATATTAAACAAATAATAACAAATGTTTCATAAGGAGAAATTAATTAGGTTGTCCTCTGCTTGATACAAATAAACATATATGTACAAGTACATATATAAACCAAATATAAATTTATTTCTTTGAGACTATAGTTTCGAATGTTTCGTTTGGCCTTCATCATCAGTTTTTTAATTAGACATATTTTATCTGTTATTTCTTTTGGGTTCAAATACCCGATTGGATTTAGAAATGATATTTTTAGTGAAGTCTGTAGTTAAGTATTTTTAAATTTTAATAAATAATTCAGGTGATGAAGAAATGGAACATCACAATAGCAGACTGTAACAAAAAATATCACCCAAATGCTGAAGATCTAAAATCAGAAAAATTCATGATATAATTAATATATGAGAAACTTGAAAATTTCACATTACCACTATAAGAATTAAATTGAAAGTTTTTGTCCCGAGGGTAGCAGAATTTTTATATATTGAAGGAGACAATAAAAGAGTGTGTCTTCTGCTGGAATTATAAATTTTATTTAGACACACTCTTTTATTGTCTCCTTCAACTATAGGAATTTTTTATTTATTTATTTGAATTCTTCTTTTGGTTTTCATCTATATTGATCATAGATTCAGAGTTTGATTTTATAAGAAAAATCACAAATCTGCTTTTATTTATCTCAGATATTAGGTATTGATAATTTTGTTTGGATGTCAAGACGATTCGTTGCTCTCTCAATACTCGAAAATGCTACAAAGCTTTCTAGGACGTTGTCACATAAAAGTTCATTTTCCGAGGTGGCGATAATTGGCAGCTCTTCTGACATGCAAACAAATTTATTTATATATCTACAATAACTCAGATCAAGCATAGAACACTAGCATTGATTTTTCTTATATGTACGACTTGGTGGTTCTTAAAATAATCAACAGGTGAGCAATTAACAATAATTTGATACATTTTTGTTGAGCTCAATTTATTTATTTGAATTTATAAGATTAAAGAAGCCCCTAAACCCTAGACGATCAATAATTTTATCAATTTTCGCTTCAATATTGACGCTCTATATTGAAACGGACCTCAATATGCTTCAATATAAATTCATTATTATTCTCATTCTGGAAAAAATATTCGTGGCTCTTCAATATTGACAGAAAATATAATTTTTTTTCAATATCCGTAAAATTGGATAAAAATCGAGCCAGCGCTTTCGCCAACTCTTTTATCCCTATGACCTCGAGAGACTGGTTCTCGCTTCCTTCCAGCTACCGTATTCCCCGCGACTTATAACCTTCAGATGTTTAAGAATCGTACCCACAGATACCTTCGATTCCTATCCAGCCCATAAATTCCCCTTTTCTTCTTCTATTCCTAATGGAGGGGTAGTCCTTTAAAGAGTTTGCACTTCTTTGGTGTAACTCCTTCTCTTATAAATTTCATTAAAAAAAATGATACAACGCTTCAATACGCTCCAAGACTATCAATATTTCCCTCAATATGGTCCTCCGTGGATATTTTTTGAATTAACTAATTTAGCTACAATTAAGAAAGCTAGCAGAATGTATCAAGCTAATCACAAAGTCACTCCTAAAGTTGGAAAATTATAAAATGAAGCAAGGAACGTGGCAGGGGTAAAATTCGAGACACCTGAAAAACCTGAAAGGGGAAAAGGTTGTCAGTAAAAGGATATTTTAAATAAGTGGTCAAGCTAACCCCCCGAAAACAAGACGAAATACCAAGGATGAAGTAATTAGAAGGATAATTTTAGAAGAGAACTAGCTGCAAGGCCCGCCTACGGCGGCCCTCTTGCTAGCCAGGGGGCGCGATCCCTGGACCCCCAACCTACGATTTATTTTTTGATCCCCCCCCCCCATTTTGGGTGGTTAGTTTTTGCATTTCTAGCCTTCTAGTGACCCACAGATTATGTATACAAAATTTGGTTGAGTTTCGTCAAAGAGCAAGAATTTTCAAATTTTGACCCTCCTCCCTTTTTGGGTGGTTTTTTGGGGGAATTTTTTAAACAAAAGTTGTCAGAAATCACATCCCCTACAGCTTTGCTCATAGTAAAATTTTCCATACAGTTAATAGTTTAGGAGTTATTTGATAATTTTCATTCGTGCGCCCCCCCCCAAACCCCCTTTTGGGGTCAAAATATCAAAACATTATAGAGCTAAAAACGTAAGTAAGAAGATATCTGATGTAAATATGAAATTTCATAATAATCCCTTCAGCCGTTTTGACGTGAATCGTGAGCAACTTTTCGGAAACGACGGAAACATACAGACATACATACAGACAGGAATTTTGTTGAGGGTGTTTTTGTTCATAACTTTGCTTGAAACGTGTGCAACCAATATTTGGTGTGATTTGGAGCAATGTACAGACAAAACCTTAATTTTATATACATATATAGATAATTCATTTCTTGCTAAACTTGTAACGTATAGAAAAAGGCAAATATTGACAATATTATTGATCGTCTATCCTAGGGTCTACTTAAATCCTATGTGTCAAACATGATAAAGAAGTTTTGAGACAATTTTAATGAAATATAGATATATTTTAAAGAAAACATTATATATATATATATATATATATATATATATATATATATATAAGAAAAAGTTTATCTTGTAAAATGGCCTTTTTTCGATATATAATGCAAGAAATGGGAGACAGAAGCCGCGGGGTTAAAAATGCGTGGGAAAAAGGCAGCCTGCTATTCTGAGCCAATATAAGAACATGTGTGAATCCACTCAAAAGAGAATGCAAAAAAAAGAAAAAAAAGAAACTAAAAGGGCACATTCGTAGATCACTAACTCAATTTTTTTCTTTTTTTGTTTTATTTAAATTGTGGTTAAAATTGCCATCTGGATTATTAGTTTTTTTGGTCATAAATCAAGCCAAAAAACGGGGATATTAGATTCTTATCATTTTTTTTAACTGCCTTCTCTATTCAATTGAATAATAATCGTAGAAACATTACGTTAAAATATTCAGAAGGCATCTGTGTGGAGGCATAAGAGATCTCTACAATAACATTTATCTTCTATTTGCCTCTTTTTTCTTTCTTACTAAAGATAAAATTGAAATCAACCGAAATGTTTGTATTCAAACAACGTGGCGTAGTCTTAAGCCCGGCTTGTTCTGTTAAACGCATTTGAAAATTTATTATTATCTGCATTGGGAAATTTGTAGAACGCAAATCTATTGCTCGCTTTCTTTATGACTACAAATACATAAATGAATGAAAAATTTGAAGATTTATATGTTGGGTTAAATTTTAGAGAGACACCAAAGTTATCATAACGATGGCTGCTGATGAAACCAACTGCATTAATATCAGAATACATATATGTAGGATTTATTCATTTGATGTTTTTTTTAAAATTTCAGGTAGTTATTAATAAAAGTAAAAATATTTCACTGAAAAAATCATTGAATGTTCTATACTTAATCCAAAAGGTATGGATATTTTTCCTTACGTACTAGAGCGGTTGTATTCAATCTTTTGGAAATTGATCCCGAGCCATTAGGTGTTCTTCGAGGTAAAACCATAGAGTAATATAGAGTAGAAGATTACCAAATATCGAAAAGCGCTCTCTAGCGGCTCGGAGAACATTATTCTTAGTCCCTAAAAGCTATTCAAAGATCATAGTCATAGGACATTCAAACTTTGTCATAAATAAAAGATTCATACAGGCTTTGTGCTAAACGTTCATTTAGAAAATTTTCCAATGTACAAATTTGTACTAATTTATAGATTAAAATATTATTAAATATGCGTAGTTCTCGACGTCAATGTTTTGTGAAAGAACACAAAATCAGATAAAGAACATACTTTTTATACGACCTAAAAATCCTGAAATGTAAGTACCCTATATAAAATTAACTAGTAATTTATTTATTTGATTTTTATATGTTAATTCTTTAATAATTTAATTATAGAGCTAAAAAAAGAGGTTCTCGCCATTTTATTTCCCATTCCGAACCGCCAGAGAGCTCTGTAACTCGAATACGCTAAAATACATTGGCTCCTTATAGAGCCTTCCACTCTATATTATTCTATGGCTAAATCCACTGTAGCATATAAGCAGCTTATAAATTTCAGAAAACCGTTTATTTTGCAAGTGGTGTAAGCCATAGTCCACTTTTGAAAAACCTGAGTTAATGCCAGTTAGACATAAATGTCTTCTTTTAATATTTATAATATCAAAGTCAATTTAGTACAATACCCTCATGAATTCGTCAAAATAAAAATATCGAAATATATGTACTTATATAAATATTAGACTGCCCGTTAAAAATTAAATTTTTTTCCGACGCCCCCTAAAAAGCTTCCTTTTAATGAAAAACGAGAGGTAATTTTTTTTAAACAACACGTGCCGCAATACGATCTAAGTTCATTTTTTGGTAAAATCATGTTTTTTAGAAATTTCTAATTAAATATACAATTATAATAATTTTTTGATAATTGGATGTTATTAACAATGTTATATTATTATTCTCATTATTTTAATTAATAAATTTCTCAAGTAAATTTCCTATCGGTAAGTTAGTTAGCAGGTTAATGTACCTACAATCATTATCTATACTCGTATTTATTAAATTACATACGTCTATAGTTTCTATAAAAAATATGTCGCCAAATTTCCCATGGTTGTACTGTACAAATCATTGACATATACAATTAAAATTATTATATATTTCAGGAAAAATACTATTTGTGACAAGAAATTTCCAAAAAAAACATGATTTTATCAAAAAATGAACTTAGATCGACTTGCGGCACGTGTTGTTTTTAATAATAAAAAAATTACCTCGGTTTTTTTTATCAAAAGGAAGCTTTTTAGGGGGCATTGGAAAAAATTCAATTTTTAACGACCAGTCTAATAAATATATGTATTTATAAAAATATAAATACAAATATCTTGAAATAACAGAAAAAGAACTTGCACCACTTTCAAAATAAACGGTCCATATATACAATTTTCAAGTTAATTTTTGCCGATCATAACAGAGTTTGTTGTTAGTGGAAAAAGTATTGCGTAATTCTTCTACAAAATTCGAGATAATTGAATCAGATTTGCATGTGAAATCAAAATATGATTATAAGTTTCTACCAAGGCAGACAGAGAAATTAAGTTAAATAAAAGATATACAATGAGGCGACTGTGGGTCAGTGGCTAGAGTGTTGGGTCGCTGACTCGAAGATCGCTGGTTCGAGACCGAGTCTCGGCAGATAGATATTTGCAGTCGCCTCCTCTTGGAAAGTAATGGCAGCCTACCAAGAGTATAATTGCCAAGTAACCTCTACAAATTAGCCGTTCGGAACCGACGTTAAAAAGTAGGTCCCGTATATCTGTGTAAAACAACTAAACATACTCAGCCCAGGTATATGTGGAGAGGCACCGACACCCGTTTCGGGTATGACAGTCTAAGGGCCGGTTGTATGTCGCAAAGTAAATGCTTTTTACCACTAACAAACGGTAGATGGTAAATGGAGGGACTGGGATGGTCAATCAGATGACAGGCACTTACCGCCATCCCAGTCCCTCCATTTACCATCTACCGTTTGTTAGTGGTAAAAAGCATTTACTTTGCGACATACAACCGGCCCTAAGAAGAAGAAGTAGACAAGATGTACAAAATTAATTCTAAATAATTAGTCGTAAATTCTCTAAATTTCTTCAACCTTTCTCAATTCATAATCTATAGATCACAGTAGACAGAAACCTTTGAATTTAATTTACTAGTAACTTGAATATTCTAAGATTTTTTTTATTTTTTTTATATCGTCTTAAAATGTTTTAAAAGTTATACCTTGTTTTGTATTATTCTTAAGTTTCTATTTTATGAATTCACAAATCTACTGAATGCAATTTATTATATGAGAAACTTTACAATGTTTCAGAACAAATGGAAATTTCTAGAATAAGTTAAGTAAAATTATCTAGTGATTAAAACTTGTCAAGACTTGTTTTTATCCTTTACTACTCTGAGCAGCATCTTAGCTCTTAACAGATAGAATTCTCCTATCGAGATGCTATATGCGTCGAAGGGTGGTTTGATTCCACAAGGGATGAATAAAGATCTTCATTGAAATAAGAAAAAAAATCCAAAACATCTCAGATTATGTAGACGAAAATGTTTCAAAGAAATCAAACTCTACTTCGATATATAGTAAAATTAAATTTTTAATTAAATATTTTTAATCAACTTACTAGCAAATCTCTTTTAAAGGATAAGAGAGCTATGATATTAAGTTTTTAACATACTTAATTTTTAAAAATAATTATGTTTCTACTTAAAACATTGATTAATATAATTTTTTAAGGCATGGGGAAATACAGCATAATTTCGCCCTCCTTTCAGGTCATTATGTTCTGCAAGATTTCCATGAGTTGGATTATTCATGATGAATTGAAAAAATTATTTAAAATATTCTAGTATCGGCTTCTAATTCCGATACTGTATCTGTACTGGTGTACACTTATATATACTATCCTTACGTATATTGTTCATTGGAGTTAAATGCCTCACCTACAAACGAATAAGAATAACAAATAACATGTTGCATCATTCACAGCCATAGTAAATTAGTAACAGGAATATTATGGAACTGGACAAAATAAAAAACAGAGTTTATTTATTAAATGGGCCAGACGTTTCGTCAGTTTATTCTGACTTTCTCAGTGGTCCATTTTATCACTTTGTCAAAAAACAATTTCACTATCATTAATCTTTCCTTAACATATTGTTGTGATATGCCTTTTCGACTTGTTACATAAGGCTACTCGAAGCAGTGGGCTTATGTAATTGCTGAATATGCAAAGCTTGATCTGATTATAATTGTACTTAAGCGATGAGTCTCTGATAATTAGGGCGGATGACATACGATCGAGAGGCCTGACACATATCTGCTACCCTTTCTTTGTACTTATTTTCAATAAATCTTGTATTAAATAATACATCTTGTTATAAATATTTAACAACCCCTAAGTATATTATTAAGAGGCGACTGTGGGTCAGTGGATAGAGTGTTGGGTCGCTGACTCGGAGATCACTGGTTCGAGACCGAGTCTCGGCAGATAGATATTTGCAGTCGCCTCCTCTTGGAAAGTAATGGCAACCTACCAAGAGTATAATTGCCAAGTGACCTCTCCAAATTAGCCGTTCGGAACCGGCGTTAAAAAGTAGGTCCCGTATATCTATGTAAAACAACTAAACACACTCAGCACAGGTATATGTGGAGAGGCGCCGACATCCGTTTCGGGTATGGCACTCGAAGAAGAAGTATATTATAAATAAGTATATTCTTGGCTCAAATCAATCAACAATCTTGGAAGCAAATTTTGTTTAATAATCAAATTAAAAATTAAATATCTAAATGACGCGTCATCGCCTACAGGACAACTGGGCTAAAATGGGCCAACGAGGAAGTCAGAATAAACTGACGAAACATCTGGCCCATTTAATAAAAAAACTCTGTGTTTTTAATTTTGTCCAGTTACCTGCTATTCCCGTTATTAACAAATTAAATGTTTATAAAAAGAAGAGAAAGCTAATTTCCAAGTGTTTGTAAAAATTTTCCCTTTATTAATGAAAAATTAGAGTTTTAAGGAAGATTTATAAATGTTATTTATGTGTGTTTATTTCCAACAAGCAAGCAGATGACACTCGTAAATTTATTCTTAAAAATATTTAGATTAAAGGTAGAAAAGGCAATCTTTAATTTATTCCCTCGTAATTCGCCTTGAAAACAAAAGTAATGATTTACAAGGCAATACTCAAGCCTATATATTATAGTTGTATGAATGTCAAATCTGGGGAACAGCCAGTGAATCCAACTTAAGTAAAATTCAAAGAGTCCACTGGTATATTAGAGATGAAACCCTACACATTGATCTTGAAATACCATCAGTTAGAGAGGCCATAAGCAATCAATTCAATAAATACAAAAGAAAACTCGAAAATCCCACAAACACATCGGCCATTGTTCTTCTGGACAATAGCGAAATAATCAGAAGAAGAAAGAAATTTCATATACCTTCTGGTTTCACAAGATCGAATGTTAACTTAGGGGCTGTCCATAAATTACGTCACACGAATTTCAAGATTTTTAGACCCCCCCCCCTATGTCACATTCTGTCAAATTTTCATTGACCCCCCCTGTATTGTGACGTTACAATATCACTTCTATACTCTATAACAGGGGTGGCCACTAACCTTAACTTTGGGAGCCGCCAATTTATAAAACTGTTTCAAAGCGAGCCAGGTTGTTTGAAAATTAATGTTTTATTAAAAAAAGATATAAATGAAGTAACATATATTTTTGCTCTACTTATATCATTACAAATTACAAATTAATTTAATTTTTGTATTATTATTTTTTAAATTTAATTATTATACAGGGTGGGGCATAAAGATCTAACACGTTTTGAAGGGATATAAAAAATGAAAAAATTTAACTAGAAAAAAACTAAATATATTTTTGAAAATAAAATAAATTAAATTTTTTTTAAATGTATTTTAAACATTATCAAAGAAAAAGGGGCGGGGTAAAAAAATTCTAGCCCTTTTGACAAAACTCAACCAAATTTTGTATACATAGTTTGGTCGAAAGGGATAGAATTTAAATTTTTGACCCTACCCCCCCTATTTTGAGTGTTTAGTTTTCGCATTTCTAGCCCTCTGAGGGTCCACAGAATATGTATACAAAATTTTGGTGGAAAGGGCTAGAATTTTCATTTTTGACCCCCCCCCACACTTTTTTTTCGTCTCATATAATGTTTAAAACACATTTAAAAAAAATATTTTCTTTTCTTTTCAAAAATATATTCAGTTTTTTTTTCTAGTTAAATTTTTTCATTTTTTATACCTCTTCAAAATGAAGTAGATCTTTATGCCACACCCTGTACTTTTTAAAATCAGTATTATTCAAGAGGGTTCAAGAGACGCACTAGATTGACTGAAGAGCCGCATGCGGCTCGCGAGCCACGTTGTGGCCACCTCTGCTCTATAATTTAATAATTGTAGATTTTTTTATAAATTTAACACAACTAAAGAGGGATTTAATAAATTTTAAGTTTAACTTTATTAATATTCATATCATGAAATCTAAAAAATATACTTGAAATTTTTTTAATTTGACCTATTTGTGACATCATAATTCCCATGCCCTCTTGTCATAATGCCCCTTCCTCCCTTACTGTGTGACATAATTTATGTACGGCCCCTTACAACCTGAAAATAAATTCACTTAGGGAAGTTATCACTGGATGATGGTCCCTTCAAGTTCATTACATTGTCATCAAATTTACTTAAAGCTGTATTTAAATTCAAGCTGATTGTAAATAAATAAATAAAAAATTCCTTTTTAATTAAAACTTTTGCTACTCTCAGACAAAATACTGTTTAAATTTTAATCAAGTTTTATCTAACTGTAAAAGGATTAATTTATAAGGATGTAGATAAAAAATCGTTCTTCGTAGGTAGGTAATATTTTTTATCCATTAGACACACCATCCAAGTGTTACTCTCTTAGTTATACTAGAATCAACATCATTACGCACACATGAATAATTAATTAACCCAGGCAATTAAAATTACACCTAGCCTTCAGATTAAACAAAAAAATTGAGTAGGATTTGAACCACCTCCGCCAGTATATGACTACTTTATTAAAAAGTCATCACCATTTCATTTCGTTTATCCATACGAACGTCGGTTTGTCTGTCTGTCTCGTTATCCTTTCATTTGCCATGGTTATTTTTTTAAACAAACATGCTAAACATGTTAATCGAATTCATGTTGCTCGCCCGTTCAATTGCTTCCGCTGGCATTTAGTAAAGCCCCAAAAGGGTAGACATACAGTCATTGAAAATAAACAGATGGGAATCGTTCGATCTGTATGTTCTGGGATAATGGGGTCAGTGGAAAATCAACTAAAAGGCACACCAAAAGGACAGATATGTATTTTAGCGTTTGTTGGAATTAGTATCAAACAGAAAAATTAAGTAGTCTTGTACATCACATAGAAATATCTATGTATAAATTCTAATGACCTATATACACTCTTAATAAAAAACTGCCATACTCAACCGAGCGTCGGCGATTTCTATAGAGCAGGGGTGGCCACTAACCTTAACTTTGGAAGCCGCAAATTTATAAAACTGTTTCAAAGCGAGCAACATTGTTTGGAGATTAATTAATGGTTTATTAAAAAAAAGACATCTTTTTTTATTTTATAAAATATAAATGAACTAGGCAACATATATTTTTTGCTCTACTTATAATATTACAAATTACAAATTAATTTAATTTTCGTATTATTATTTTTTTAATTTAATTATTATACAGGGTGGGCCATAAATTTTGAAGAGATATAAAAAAAAAATTTAACTAGAAAAAAACTGAATATATTTTTGAAAAGAAAATAAATGAATTTTTTTAAGGTATTTTAAATATTATCAGACAAAAACGGGGGGGGGGGGGGGGGTTAAAAATGAAAATTCTAGCCCTTTTGACCAAACTCAACCAAATTTTTTATACATATTCTCTGGATCCCCAGACGGCTAGGAATGCAAAAACTAACCAAATTTTGTATACATAGTTTGGTCGAAAGAGCTAGAATTTTCATTTTGCACCCTCCCTCCATTTTGGTGGTTAGTTTTTGAATTTCTAGCCTTCTGGGGGTCTACAGAATATGTGTACAAAATTTGGTTGATTTTAGTCGAAAGGGCTAGAATTTTCATTTTTGACCCGCACCACATTTTGGGTGGTTAGTTTTTACATTTATAGTCGTTTTGGGGCCCACAGAATATGTATACAAAATTGGTTGATTTTAGTCGAAAGGGCTAGAATTTTCATTTTTGACCTCCCCCCCCCCCCTTTTGTCTGATAATGTTTAAAATACATTTAAAAAATTATTTTATGTTCTTTTCAAAAATATATTCAGTTTCTTTCTAGTTAAATTTTTTCATTTTTTTATACCTCTTCAAAATGTGCTAGATCTTTATGCCCCACCCTGTACTTTTTAAAATCAGTATTATTCAAGAGGATTCAAGAGCCGCACGAGATTGACTGAAGAGCCGCATGCGGCTCGAGAGCAACGTTGTGGCCACCTCTGCTATAGAGAGTATTCTCTCCATTGTAAATTTCCCGGGGAAATTTTTCACAGGGGCAGGTGAGGATTTAGAACCAGGGATTGTCGGTTCCTAATATTATATTGAATCAAGAGTGTCTTATACCAAGAAAGTGCGACATCCGGTCAGGATTTTTTCATTTTATAAAGAGATGTCTAAAATATACCTATATGTACTAAAGGAGACAATAAAAGAGTGTGTCTTCTGCTGGAATTATAAATTTTATTTATTTATAACGAGACTATAGTTTCGAGGGCTTTGCCCTCTTCATCAGTCTATTACCAGGTTGGTTGCCAGCCAGATATGCTGACCATTACACCAGAGAGGCCGACAGTTCTTAAAATTCGAACTAATTATATACCTACTACAATTTTTTGTTTTGGTTGGGAAGTAATTTTTACTTTATGCCCCTTTGAAGTAAAACTTGGCGCCAGTAAAGCAATACTTTATCCATTAGAAAAGCTTTAGTAAGCTTAGCTATGGATAAAGTAAACAAATAAATTGCTTTGATTATGTATAAGATGTAGGTACTTTTGAGCTCGAAAAAAGAATGGGAGGATAGTAATTAAATAAATAAATAAATTAAATATAAAGTTTCTTTTTGCCGAGAGTAGCAGAATTTATATAATTTAAAGGAGACAATAAAAGAGTGTGTCTTGAGCTAGAAAAACTCATTTTTAAATTTATTTATAACGAGAGTATAGTTTCGAGGGCTTTGCCCATTCATCAGTCTATTATAATTGATTCAAGAGTGTGAATCAATTGTATTAGACTGATGAAGGGGACAAAGTCCTCGAAACTATACTCTCGTTATAAATAAATTTTAAAATTTAGTTTTCCAGCACAAGACACACTTTTATTGTCTCCTTTAATAAATAAATAAATCGTTATATTATTTTGACAATCAATTTATGTCAAAATATCATACATTCAATAAGCCAGGGGAAACTAAACTAGATAAATTGAAGAAAAAGTTTTAGACATTTCTATTCATGTATAAGGAAAAGTTTTTCGAGTTAAATTAACAGTGCGGCTCGTCCAGCAGGCTTCGTTCAAGTGTAATATTTTCAAGAAGGAAAATTTAGAGGGATATTATGAATAAATTGGAGGTTTTAAAAAAGTTCTATGGCGCGTTTATTTTTTTTTATTTTTTTATTTTTTTATTTAGTACTTCTACTTCTTCAAGTACTATACTCGATTCCGAGAGTCGGTGATTACCGAGGGGTGAACCGCGCCCTAATATGCTGTACACCTACTTTCACTTGTACTTCCACACATTTCCAAGTAATTCCAAATATTTCCAAGTACTTCCAGATATTCCCAAGCACTCCCAAATATTTTCAAGTGCTTTCGAATATTTCTAAGTACTTCCAAATATTTCCAAGTACTTCCAAAATACTTCCAAAGAGGTGTACACCTACTTCCAATTGCGGATCACCCCTCGGTGATTACTGTAGAGACTATTCTTTCCATTGTAACTTTTCTGGGAAAATCTTCACAGGGGTGGTGTTCCATTACCTTCCCCTTTATTTATTTACATCTCGTAAATGTAATTCTTCTAAATCTAGAGCTTAAGCATTCGTGTCTTTATTTTCTCCTGATCTTTTAATTCTGCGAAGAATTTACAGGTGAGGTTTAGTGGAAACTTGAAAGAAATCCTTTGACAAAATAGAAATTATTTGTCTTTCTCCTAAAAAGGATAATCCTTAAAAATAACCTTGTAAGTCCGGAGACAAATTGTATTTTTTTTATTCGATGGTGCTTAAACTCTAGAGAAAAGTGGCCAAATGCATTTTTTCCCATACCGAGGATTCCGTTGCCAATAATAATAATATTCATCAAGGGGAATAATATTAAGCTATTTTCCAAGATTTTTATAAATTTTTAAATCAAGACTGCAAATTTCAAGAGAGGGACACAGTGTAGGCCAATAGAGTGTGTACTAGGGATTAAACTAAAAATTACAAAAGAGAGTCATCTAATAGATCCGATGGATTGGATTATTAGTAACGGCAATGCGGGACATTTGGCTAACCTGCGAGGTGCGAACCCCTATGACATATAATGTAAACGCTTTAAATATTTTACTCAAAGATTTAAATCATTTGTAAAATTTCACGATCTAAATTTAAACACATAGTCATGCCATATATAGTAGTTTAAATAAAGGTGGTTGAGTGTTTCGAATTTCGAATTTCTTCAAAATTCTAAGGGCAATGGAATGGCTTTTTCAAATTAAATATGAGAGAGTCCAAGGTGCTATTAGAAATAGATTTAAATTTTCTTGGAAAATCATAAGAGAGAGTCATCTATTATAGATCCAATGGATTGGATTAGGGGTAGCCAAATGGCCCGGATTGCTGTTACTGGCACTCGGGTTCGATTCCCGACGAGGTGAAAAACACCCTTCTGACATATAATTAAAAATAATCCATTCCATCGGATCTAATAAATGATTCTCTCTTATGATTTTCTAAGAAAATTTAAATCTATATCTATCGGCAATTTAAAATCTCTCATATAATAAAAATTACAAAATAATAGTGAATTTTAAAATAATTATTTTATGTAATCTCTTTCGATAAATTGCAATAAATTATATTAGATTTTGTAATATAATTTATTTGTAAATATATAATACTCAATAATCCAGACACACAAAGCACTCAAAATGACATATTTTCTAAATATCTTAAACTGGCATCGTTCTGATGAATGTATGGTTCACTACTTCACGTTTGTACATGTCTATACATGTCTGAACCTGCACAGCAGTAGCAACCGCACCATTTGAGCTAGCTCATTTAGTTCCACCCAGTGGCGCAACCAGGATTTTGTCCTGGAGCTAATACACACACACATACACACAAACACACACACACACCATTTCATGGAAGCTGTGGATGCGGCGTATCCCTAAAATTTCAAAACAGTTAGAGTATTTTCATACCATGTGCCATAAATAAATATAATGTTTGGTATATTTGAAAAATAATTAAAAATTACATTATGCTGTATTAGATGAAATTTGCAAAAAAAAGCGAATATTAAAAGAAAATTTAAGAAAATAAAGGATATTTTTGGACAGCATCCCCTGGTTGAAAAGTCACCGTCCGCCACTGACACACACATATAGGTACATATAATTTAATTATTAATGGAAATAGACCCTTTTTTGTTTTTATTTATAGTCAAAATATTGATTAAAATTTACCAAATATTTTTTTCAGCCCCCAACTCCTCCCTCGTGGGTGCGCCAATGGTTCGAGCATATTTACAACGCTCTAGGACAGTGGTTCACCTTTTGTGGCCTATCACCATTTTCTGGACAAACACCTATTGCCCCCTTTTCATTTTCATTGTACCTATGGCTAATTTTAATTTGAAGTAAAGTGAAAATAATAAAGCAGTTTTATTATTTTAAACAATTTTATTACCTTATATATATAAAAACAACCAAAGCAGTTTTATCCGGTCACTCTTCAAAAAAATAGAAAAAAAATTACAATGTACATTTTTACAGATTTTTTTTAAGAACAAAGAAGTGAAATAATTAGCTAAGATCATTGACGTACATTAAAAAAAAAACAGGAGTACCTACATGTTTTCATTTTTAAATTGGAATCTGGAAAAATTAAGAAAGTTGACAGTTAAAATTTTAAAAAATAAATGAAGTTTGAAGACAGCTTTGTTATCAATCACAGCAACTTCTACTGTACAGTACTATTTTAATTTTTCCCCCTTTGAATACTCATTGCCCCCAAATCGTCCCACTGATAACCCAAATCGCCCACTTGGGTGTGGGACACTGAACCCTAAAAAGTGTTTCGATATCTCAAACATCAACCATTATTTTCTAATATCTCATGTAGTTTCAAGATATTTTTCAAATTAAAAAACAGAAAAAATTTAAAGAGCTATGATAAAAAAAATGAATAATTAATATTTCAATTTATAATTAATACTAGGTATCGTTTCAAACTTAATTAATAATAATAGTACTGTTAGCAACTCTATAATTAGTGGAAATGGTAGTGAATTTCGATGACTTGGCAATACGTTTGTCACTGAACGGCCGCCCTGGCCTGAAACATAACTCAAAGGGATATCATATTAATACAAACTTGTGTATCAAATTAGAGTTCATTAGCTAAAACCGTTCACTACCTCCATTTATAACAATTTAATTTTTACCAGATTTTCCGAATTTTTCAAAAGGAAATTCGGAATTAAAATTTTTAAAAAGTGATGAAAAAATCAATATTTCCACACTCATCAAAAAGAGAGATTTACTAAGAGAGATAAATAATCTTCGATTTTGTTGGGAAATTGAATTTCATACCCTCGAGGAATTATTTTTAAATGAATATTTCAAATATAGATGAAAAATGTAAATTCTTAAAATAATTCGAAAAAAACTCATTTAAACGTTTTTTTTTTTTTATTTCGATAGAAAAATAAAATTTTATTTCTCCGAGAATTAAATTTAATTTTGATAGTATATTTTAAATAGAGATGCAATAAATATAAATGAAAATATCAAAAAAAAAAAAAATTGCGTTTTGTACCCGCACCCAGACAAAGAGAAAATTTTACAAAGGAGTCCTCATTATAAAAAAAAATCACCGTACCATATAGAAGGAAATTCATCTGTGAACATCTTCAGGGTGGTACTTAGGATAATAATTGCCATGTGGATCGCCAGCTTTCAAAAGGAGAAGACGTTATTAGAAGATGAAGAAGAAGGAAATACAATTTCATTTCTTTAAGAACTACTTATAATATTTAGGTTGAGGAGAAAAATATAATTTCGTTAAAATATTTCTAACCAATCATGTTTAGTACCCTTTCAAAAAAAAAAAAAATTAGAACTCCTTAAGAAAATCTTTTTGATTTTAGTAAAAATTGTGCAGTATATATAGAATATTTCAAATAGAGATGAAAAATGTAAAATATCCTGACAAAATCAATTACTCAAATTGAAGCACCTTGAATCAAAAATATTTATAATAATCCCAACTTCGAATTTTTTCATTATAATTAGTGATGAGCAAAGCAAGACCAAGACCAAGGCTGCAAGACCAAGCTCATCACTAATTAATATAGGCAGAGGGTGTGTTTGTAAAGTCTTCTATAGGGTGTTTAGAAAGTCCTGATCACTTTTAAGAAAAATATTATTATTATTTTGTTTTTGGGTATTGATATTAGTGATGAGCAAAGGAAGACCAAGACCAAGACTGCAAAACCAAGACCAAGACTGCAATACCAACACCAAGACTACAAGACCAAGACCAAGACTGCAAGACCAAGACCAAGACTGCAAGACCAAGACCAAGACTACAAGACCAAGACCAATTCTGCTCATCACTAATTATAATGATTCTATTTGATTTTGGAAATTGTCTGCTAATGTAGGTACCTATATTTCTTAAATCACTTAAGTTTTTCTAGGTAATACAAAAATACTTGCCTCTGGCAGCAAAAGTCTACTGCCGGAATTGCGAATAAGCACAAAATAAAAAAAAAATTGAAAACTTCTAGTTAAATCGATAGAACAGTCGCCCGACGGGATTCTCCTATCAAGAGAAGGAAATGATAATTGAGTGATAATCAGAGACCGGATTCCAATGCAATTGCATATTTTGTTCGCCGACACATACGACCCAGGAGATCAATTATCAATCCGAATCAAGAATCTAGGATACTGTGGGTTAAATTTTATACTGCATATTTTTGCATATTTGAATAATATTGCATAAAATTGCATATTTGAAGAATATTGAATAAAATTGCATATTTGAAGAATATTCCTTAAAATTGCATATTTTAAGTATTTTTTCGTCAAATATAGCACATTTCATGATGTTTTAAAAGTAACTTTTCGAAGAAAGAATTAAAAAAAAATTTGTGCAATATTTTACGCAATAAAAGTAGATATTTGACGCTTGGTGTCTATAGCTTACTTTATCATTTTATTCCTCTCATACCACTCCTTCAAATATAATAGTCATTTTGTCTTCAATTTTAATTTTTACTGCATAAAAAAATTTATTTTTGCCATCTTTTACTGCATATATTTGCATATTTCAACGTATTCTGCACATTACTTGGATATTTTAGCATTTGTCACTGCATATTTTGTCACTTTTTATTGCATAAAATACGGTCTGTAGTGATAATACATGGTAAGCTGGGCAAGCGAAGTGAGTTTTTGTCAGTCGAGTGTATCAACTATCAAACTTTTAGTCTATCTTCTACTTCATCAAAAGCCATACTAGATTCGGAGAGTCGGCGATTACTATCGAGAGTATTTTCTCCATTGAATTTCCTAGGACAATTTTTCACAGGAATATTTTCCCATTACCTTATCCTGAAAGTTTGAGTCTATACCTTTATTTGAAGAATGTATTTCATCAATATCTAAATTTATCCTTCGTAATACGACTCATCCACTCTCAATTTTGTAAACCATGATTGAAATCAATTCTAAGTAACGCCCTAAAGCGATTACCAAGTTTGTGTAGTTTCTCGAATTCAGTAAAAAAAAAAAAAAAAAAAACTCATTTATATTTCAACGTCAATTTCATTTAATGGCAAGTGATTTTATTAATATCCTTCTCTCTTCTTTTCTCTGCTCTCTTTTCTTTAGTGATAAATATGCCAAGTTTCAATTGGCGCGAGAAAATAGTCTACGCCTAAATGCAAATGAACCATTAAATGGCTTCCCGCAACCGGTGAGCGACGAGGAAGCAACCTGCAAGAAAAACTTTCAACCCTCTATCCTGCCAACCCACCCTATTCTTTCTCTTTTCCCTCTTCCACCCCCCCCTTCTTCTTTCTCTTCTACAGAAGCAAAAAATGATTTATGACTTAATAAGTTTGAATACTTTATATAATTGATTATATTTATTCGCGCCTGGATTGAGTTGAGAAGAGACTATTTTCTCTAAATTGCGATTAGGTACAAAATAAAAATAAATTCATTGGATAAAAAATACTTGGTAGGTTTCACATTAAGATATAAAAAATAAAACGAATTTATTTTTGGAGAATCTTTAATCTCGATGTATATGTTTCGGGTGACTAACCCATCTTCAGGAGAAACAGAAAGTAACTGACCTGGATAAGTCGAATTTGAATACAAGTCAATGGAAAAATTTATTTTTAAGATAACAAAAGTGTAAATATTTAAAATTAGTGAAGGGAGAAAGGTAGGAAGACTATTTTGTTTAATTTTGAATGGCCCTTAGAGAAATGAGGATTTCGAATTTGAATACAAGTCAATGGAAAAATTTATTTTAAGATAACAAAGGGTAAATATTTAAAATTAGTGGCGGGAGAAGGGTAGGAAGTCTAGTTTGTTTAATTTTGAATGGCCTTCTGAGAAATGAGGATTTACACTCAGGTAGATGTAGGGGGGGAGGAAGAATTAGTGAAAACAAATTTGCAAATATTTAAAGAATGTAATCAATGATTGTACTTTTCTTAACTTCTAATTGATTATTTAGTATATTCGTTCTGATGTGGCCATCCACTTGACTTTACGATGCATTTCTGGTCGAGTTTGGTCCAAAGGCGTAGATTTTCATTCCCCCACCCCATTTTGGGCGCATTGTTTTTGCATTTTTAGTGTTCTGGGGATCCACTGATTATGTATACAAAATTTGGTTGAGTTTGCTCAAATGGCCTAGATTTTGATTTTTTGAACCCCCCCCCCTCTAAATTTGGCTCCAGAAAAATATATTTTTGTTATTATAGATTTACTTTATAGTATATTTCATTTTTCTTGTTTTTTTAGTTTGGAAATATTATAATTTTAAATTTTAACCACCGTCCCCCCCCCTTAATTTTGGGTTGATATGCACCACAATTGAATCAGCTCTTAATCTCAATACACCAAAACTACTTGTGAAATTTTGTTTTGATATTCACACTAGTTTTTGAGCTAGTGCGTCCACAAAAATTTAATAACGCACGCACAGATTGTCGTACTAACAGACATTTTGATAAAACAGTTATTTTCTCGAAAAATATAATTTTTCGATGTTCATTTATAAGGGCTTTTTTGTAGACCGAAGTGCCATGGTTTTGGCCAATTTTTTTAATCAAAATAGTTTCAGCCGTTTTTGAGATATTTCGAAAAAACCAAACAAAATAAAAACTTTTTCCATGAGCGATTACAATACTTGACCATACCCTGGATGGTAAAGTAATATTGTGGTGTTTTTAGTTCAAGCCACATGATTTTCAATAATCCCGCATTCACAACAAACCAAAGATAAAATAAAATCATTCGCATTATAAATTAGCTTAGGAAAGAGGAAAATGTGACTGAATACAATTTTATGGTCCAATTCATTGGTGCTTTGAACAAATATGGAATTCACAAAGAGAAACAAAGAAGTTTTCCTCTGCTTGATGCAAAAAACATACACAAATATATATCGAGATGATATATCTGTATATATATTATTATTTGTTTCTCTTTGTGAATCAACAACTCTGCTACTCTCGGCAAAACAAAAACTTTTCAATTAAATATGGAATATTGAAGAGCAGAGAGAATAATTATAAGGGGTTGGAGTGGGTGGTAATTTAAAAATGTTTCAATATAATACAAATTGGTATCTTTAAAAATAAAAAAATATGTTTGTTATTTAAATAAAGTATTTTCTACTTAGAATTATTCACTTTTGTATTATTTTGAAAATGGTGATTTTTCTAATTCCAAAGTAAAATATAAAATGCTAAATTGAAAGTTTTTGTGCCGATGGTAGCAGAATTTTTATATATTGAAGAAGACAATAAAATGGTGTCTTCTGCGGGAATTATAAATTATAATTATAACGAGACTATAGTTTCGAGGGCTTTGACCTCTTCATCAGTCTATTATAATTGATTCACAGAAATTAATGTATGAAATGGATAGTGAGATTTTCATATCATCATCAATTGTAATAGACTGATGAAGAGATCAAAGCCCTGGAAATTATAGTCTCATTATAAATAAAATTTATAATTCCGGCAGAAGACACTCTTTATTGTCATCTCTTCAATATAAAATACTAGGTAGGTTTATGTGAAACCTACCTAGTATATATATATTAAAAATGTTTTCTAAAAAAATAATTTTAAAAATTTTCTTTACTTTATTTAAAATGTTTTACCAAGAACCTACACCATTCTAACTTAACAAAATTAATTCCAATCTCAACGAGTATCTTAATTTATTCATTAAAATTTTCTGTAAACATAGCTTAATTTTAAACTGTTTTCCTTTATCACATAAAAAACTATATTTGGGTTATCTAACTACTTGTTAGCTAGAATTTATAGAATTTCTTTAAAATTATCTGTTATTTGTAATAATGTTGTACTTATATTATTTCTCAGTATATTTTGTATCAAATAACTTGAAGATTCTGCTCTATGAAGCCTCATAGCATTGTTAAAAAAACAAATAAATAAATCCACATCACGTTCTCCACATTTTACAGAGAAAATAAGAATTTTCATTAACAAGGACGCCTGTAGGGAGGCTAGTTCGATCCAGAGGCCTCTTTTGGTTGCATATATACAGGCGGACAGATTTCGTAGACAATTCTTTCGTAGTTGTTACCTGGTTTTAGTTAAAAGCAATATATTAATATTAGAATTCAAGTAAAAAGGTCGAATTTTTTATTTGCATCCAGAATTGAATGAAATTGAAATAAAATTTAATTTAATTTTTTTCAACGTTTTGACCCACTCCTACCATCATCAAGGCATCGCTATGCACAAAGTTTTGAAATTAAACGCAATTAAAAATAAAATTAATAAACACAATTTTACTTAATTTTGGTCCATTTCCTGGTTATAGGATTCCTATGGTTTTGAAAAGATTGTAAAATAGTAATTAATTCTAATAGAGAAAGAAATCAATCAATCTTTTTCGGACAAATTCTAAGATTTTAGTAGAAATATTATTAAATTGCGATATCAGAGGGGATTCATCCCCCAGGAGTCGAACCTGAGAACTAACACGCTATCCGGGCAGTCAGCTCACACCCTCGAGACAAAAACCTCTCTCTGAATCGCAATATATGATATAAGCACAGAAATTTTTCACTCCATTCTTCTAGAACGGAAATTAAAAATTTTTTGATTCTGATTTTTGAAAAAACTACCAACTATTTTCAAAAAAAGATGCTCAAAACTTTAATTATTAATTCTAATATTTCTAGAGTTTCGCAAAGAGAAACAACTCTGCTACTCTCGGCAAAACAAAAACTTTTCAATTTTTAGAGTTTTATAATTTTTATTTTACTAAAAATATTTGGGATTTTTTTCAAAAATTTCTAAAACAACTCGCGTATCACCTACACGGTTTCTTTTAATTTAATTTAAACCAAGTTTTCGCACGTAACAAACAGCATGTCAGACGAACAACTTCTATTTACATAAATAATTTAGGGTATATTTGTACACTTCTTAGTTAAACTTCCCATTATGTTAAGAACATGAAAATTATATATGTTTTTATAAAAACTAATTAAAAAAAAACGACTTCAACAAAATAATCACAAGAATTAAAATCAAAAAACTAAAAAGTCCTCTAGTATTTTTTTTCTAAATAAGATATTTTTAACTCCTTGTCTGCTCCAATATAAGAAGGTTAAATGTTGGAAAGAAAAATTTGAAAATAGAGTTCTAGTCCCTAGAGGTCATAGGGATAAACGAGTTAGCAAATGCATTTGTTCAGTTAGTATCTAATTCAGTGATTCTCAACCTTTTCTTTGTTGCGGCACTTTTAAAAATTTGGCGGCACACTAACAATAGTTTAAAAAAATTTTACTTACCTATAATACCCTGTGTTACTGTGTAAAATATGTAGTTTATGATAATAATTTTCAATGTAAAATAAAATAATATGTACTACAAAGACAACATGATGTTCATTGAGTGATTAATTATAAATTAATTATAAGAATACATTTAAGGCGAAATTTGAGCTTGATGATTTTTGATAATTTGGTTTATATTTGGTTGTAAAAATGATAATGCCACGCTCATTTCGTCATCTACATTTAAAAGTCTCGATCTTTTTTGCGTTTTTATATTGGTTAATGCTGAAAATCCGAATTCGCACAAATAAGATGTAGAAAATTGTAATAATATTTTTAAAGCTTTTTTGGCTATCATGGGATAATCACATCTAATTTAATCCAAAATGAATTAATTGACTCTTTCGAATGTTTTGAAATTAAATCTCGATTATTACAAAGCGAAATAAATTTTCATTATTTGCATTTCTAAAATTTGGCGGCACACTTCAAGAATTTCGCGGCACATAAAAGTGCCGCGGCACAGTGGTTGAGAATAACTGATCTAATCAAATCGCAAATGAGTGGGGAATGTTTAAAAATCGTGTATTTTGTGTTTAGAGGGACTTTTTTTAAATAAATACTAAAAAAATTGTTAGAGACATTTTTCAATAAAATGACCAAAAGAAAGTGTTTGATTTCATTTCTCTCAGATATATCGTTTTTGAGTTATTGCTATCACAAGCTGAACATTTTAATTTAAAGGGGATGAAAACTAATTCAAGACGATGGAGTAAGTGAAAGTCACATGGACAATATCAAAAATTGGAACACTTAAAAGTAATTCTCTGGAATTGCCATTCTGATAATTCACTTATTCTACATAAAAGAATGTAATTACAAGTATATTCATCATTTTGAAAAAAATGAAATAATTCATGTGTAGGTGTTTTAGGGGTGCGAGAGGTTCGAAGTGATTTCCAGAGCCATTAAAACCTACTGATGGTATCTGCATATGGTCGCAGCCGGAGATGAATTGGAAAATTTCCATCCGGTTCTAGTATATTGGAAGGTACAATCATTTTACCTTTCATTTTTTATAAAACAAATTTATTTCCACAGATAGATTAACAAATGAAATATTTGACCTTTAGAGCGTTTCCTGAGTTTTTCGACAATTGGCTAAAATCACGATAAGAGTGATATATCTATCTCTTTAACCAAATTCACCCCCCCCTTGACATTTATTAACGGAAAGTTATCCTGAAAACAAAATCATTTCTCCTAAACGAAAAATAATTTTAGTTCCCTGATGCTGATTTTAGCCAATATAAAATATTTAAAGCTTTTATCTGATATAAGAGGAGAAGTTAAACATCTTTTCTGTTGTTAACTGTCAAATTAAAGGAAAAAGTGAAAAAATTTCAAGACTCGGTACGTTGAAATGACCCAATACTTGGTATTGGCAGGGTGCGCGACGAAAACGACATCTGACGGCTGCATTAAATCATGCTCTAGAGCCGTGAAAGAGGTGCTAAATGTTTATAAAATTAATTTATTTTGCATTAATAAGTAATGTAAATAAGCTGACGTGTTCTGATGTGGCCATCCACTTGACTTTACCATAAAGCCTGAATATTTATTAAAATTAGAGGAGGGGGTTAGTTTTTGCATTTTTAGATTACTCTGGCCCCACTGATTATGTATATAAAATTTGGTTGAGTTTGGTAAATGGCAAATATTTTCATTTTTTGACCCCCATTTTGGGGGTTAGTTTTGCATTTTTAGACTTCTTGGGTCCCACTGATTATGTATATAAAATTTGGTTGAGTTTGCTCAAATGGCCTGAATTTTTAATATTTAACCCCCTCCACCCCCTTAATTCTGGGTCGATATGCACCAAAATCTAATCAGCTCTTAATGAAGATGCACCAAAACTACGTGTGAAATTTAGTTTCGATATTCAAACTAGTTTTTGAGCTAGATCGTCCACAAAAATTTGGTAACCCACAGACTAACAGACATTTTGACAAAACAATTATTATCTCGAAAAATATAATTTTTTCGATGTTCACTTAATAAAGCTTTTTTGTAGAGCGAAATGCCATGGTTTCGCTCAATTTTTTTAATCAAAATAGTTTCAGACGTTTTTGAGATATTTCGAAAAAAAAGGAAAAAAAAACCTATTTTCATTCACGATTACAATACTTGACCATACCTAAAACATGTTTAAGAACCTCAAAGGAAAAGTACAATACCTGTAGTGAATAAAAGATATTGAAACATACAAAGTATGAAAAGTGTTAATAAGTAGTAAAGTTATTATTGGAATAAGGCTATCAGGCGATACCAATGCAAATGATGGTTGTAATAACATGAGAGGTGTAATAATTAAAAATAAAAAAAAATCAGCATAGTCAACTGAATTTTTTAAATAATAATTTATTTTCAATATATTCTTTTATTAGCTTTGGGTTTAAAATTTTCCAATTATAATTGGTAAATTTTATTAATTTTCACGCAACGATGAATGTCATAATTCAAACAGGGTTTGAGGTAGTATCTCAGAAGATATTATTTCAACCTCAAACAGAAACAATGAATAAAGACAAATCATTAGTTACGGCTGGTCATGTCAGAGATGTCAAAGGATTTAGACAATGTGGCAAAAGTTATCTAATAAAATCTAAAGTAATTAGACAAACATCTGTTACTTTAGTTCCCTATGATACTATCCGTCAACACTAAAAAAAATTGTTTTTATTAAAAAGTCGACACATAACAAATTCAATAATTCAAATTAATAATCATCATCATATTCAAAAAACCATACACATCAGTCGGAGTACACATGTTACTAAGTTATGTTAGGCGTTTTTTACTTTTTCTCTTAACTGCATTTATCCATTTTTTCCGTTTTTCTTATTTCCAACTAGCAACTGGAAATGTATAAAATTCCCAGTCACTATTTCTGCCTGTATTTTTACAATTAACTACACATCAACTATTATACACAATTTTTAATATTACTTTTTATTTGTTTACCCTGAACGAGAGCATGATTTAACGAAAATTTGACCACAACGAGCACTGCGATCGATTTAGTTGTCCCCACCATGCACTCTGGCAATAGTTTGTTAAAATAAAATTTAAGGATTCAATTTTTCTTCTGATTTTTTGCATCTCTTCTCAAAGAATGTGCCCATAATTTATTATTGGAAATGAAAACATTTTGGCACAAGCAAATGTTTAGTCCAGACACACACATAGACCAAAGAACTATATTGGAAAATGCTCTCACTTCACATTTCAGACATTTCTAAACACAAATATACGAAAAAAAATCAAATTTGCTCAGCAAGTTGGAGTATTGAATTAGCTGAGAAGTTTATATTTTTTCTCTTAAAGTCTGAAAAGTGGAAAAAATAATTTTTGAACATGATTTTTTTACGGCTGTTTGTGTGTTTGGTTACTCAAGGACGGCAGTAGTATAAAGTCCGTTCTCGAGTCATATTGTTTGTAATTTTAAAATAAAGAACTGATTAAATTTTTGAGTTTCTAATTTTCATAAATTCTGGATGAAAAAAGTATAAAAACATTGAATTGCAATTATGGAGAGTTTTTAACTGTAGCTATGCTTCTTATTAAAGTACCAAACGCTTCCAACGCATAGACTAGTTAAAATTTGAGCTCAGCCTCATAATAATCATTCAATCAAAATTTTAATTCGATTTTTGATTTTAGGTACAATCAACAGTCAATACACATAGTAACGATATAAATTTATAAATTTCAATTTTGTATCCCATTAAGTTTACAATTTATAATCATCTGACAGATAGATAGATAGATTACAATTTGAATTTTTATTTAAATGACTCATAATTAATTATGTGTGATTTAAATTAAAATTAAAATTTTAATCAAATTAATCACAAAAATAAAAAACTTCAACAGCTTCATTACTAATAGATAGATAGATTTTAATATTGCTCTGAGAAATGGTACCGCGACATTTAAGCCCCAGACAAAATATCCCCGACAAAACATCTCCCGACAAAATATCTCCCGACAAAATATCTCCCGACAAAATATCCCCCGACAAAATATCCCAAGGACAAAATATCCCCCAACATAATATCTTCTGACAAAATATTCCCCAGTATAAGGGAGAATACAAAAGAGATTAAGTGAGAAGCTTATAATCATAGTTTTGAATAATATAAACAGACTTTCATATTTTGGCGGCTAATTAGCCGTTTGAAAGTGCTGCTGTCAGTCGTGTTTGATTAGGAAAAAATGGGAGTCCCAAACACACCCCGCCCGGCGATTGGCTGGTTCGGTTTTCAATGTGTGTTTGATTAGAAAAAAAATGGGAGCCCGAAACACACCCCGCCCGGACTAAAGTTTCGGAGGTTCGGTTAATATATATTAACCGAACCGGAGTGGATTTGCATTACTCATAAGATTCACGAGGGGAAGGGTTATTTTGTCATGAGATATTTTGTCTGAAGGATATTTTGTCGGGGGATATTTTATCGGGGGATGTTTTGTCGGGGTTATTTTGTCGGGGGCTGAAATGTCGCGGAATCCTGAGAAATATATTCTCCTGGAGCATAAAAGTTACAAATTATATTCAATTAATAAGTTGTTGTAGGGAAATAAGGACAATAGCTTATGCAAAAAAATTTTATTTTTTGCCAACGTTTCGTCAACTTTGTTGACTTCCGCAGAGCTTATATTCAATATCTGCTTTCAAAATTCAACCAAGAAAGTACAAAAAATATTTACATTTAACATAAAAAAAAAGAAAAATTATTAAAATTAATTGATAATTTGAAATCAAATTACAAGATAGAGAGAGAATGTTATACTTTTGAACCCGAACACTATAAAGATTAATTTAAAATCAAAAATCTAGTCGTTAAAGAAAAAACTACACTATTAAAAATTTCTTATATAATTTTACTATAAAAATGAGAACTCTGGCCTCAAAACTTTTTAGTAATATTATATACCAGTATTTTAATCTTAAAACATATTTTTTAGTAATACAAAGTTACAATTTATTTTTCTATTTTTGCAATGAGTTATAATTTTACCATAATATAGTATTTTTTTACAGTACTCAATCTTGTAATTTTCCCATCTATTTGTTTTGTAAACATATAGTAAATTTACAATTTTTTTAATAGTGTACCTAAATAATTATTTTTAATCAAAATAAAAATATTGAAATTCGTGTGACGTAATTTATGGACGGCCACTTAGCCTCAAAATGTATAGGTAACAAACCTACTTTTATTAGAAACTGTAAAAAATTAAAAATCAGCTAAAACCGGCCTCTTTGGGTGCTTCTCACAGTGTCATTTTTAATTTAAATTGATATAAAAAAATTAAATACAGCAAACTTCTTGAGGATACAAATTCTCATTTAAATAGGTGTTGGTTTTATTCTTTTTTGACAAAAAAAACACATTTTTTATCATTTATTTTTCTTAATTTTATTTTATTGTTACCAGGAACGTTTCGACATTTTCATTTGATAAAATTAAGAAAAATAAATGATAAAAAATGTGTTTTTTTGTCAAAAAAGAATAAAACCAACACCTATTTAAATGAGAATTTGTATCCTCAAGAGTTTAGGTTATATTTAATTATATAAAAAATTCTCAAAAAACTAATAAAAAAAATAAAAAAATTAAATCTAATTTCACTTAAAGGGATTTTTAAGTACAACGATGGAGGTTGGGTCGGCCGAGATGATAGCATACAAGCCTGTTAATCAAGTGGATTCGGGTTCGAATCCGGCTCGCGGCTACCGGCTAAAATCTGATCCCTAGATAGAAGACGAAATTTAAAATAATAGTATCGTAAATTGACTGATGGATAGAAAGGCGGAAAAGCCAAAAAAAGTAAACGGATATCTGAGACTCTAGGGAGTTTTTTATTTGTATTTTTGATCCAACTTAAAATTTGTGCCACCCCATAATAATAGCTCCCTTGAAATGATATCGCTAAAGTGATAATGAAGAGAAAACGATTGAATTGAAAAAACTAAATCATTCGGATAATATATAAGACGCCAAATCATCGAACTTTCTTTTTATTATTATTGTCAGATGGGATTTGCGGCCGCATCTCGCTATCCATTTTTTAAGCATTCTAAACTTGTTCCATCATTAAACGGAAAAAAGTTGAAATGTGTTGCAACGCCCGCAAGCAAAACTCGTTAAACTGTGCAAATCTTGCCTCTCGGTAAGTACCCGATCATCAAGTGAGAAACTGCCGATGGAATTTTCACCGCTAATCTGCCAAGTTATCAACCAACAACTGTAAGAAACGATAGGCAAATGATTGTATGGAAAAACGCACAGAAATACCCCCTCCTTTCTCTCATGGAAAGTAATATTGTGGAATTTTAAGCTATTTATAAATATGCATATATTTAACGACCCTTCTAACTCGGCGAAAATAAATCATGGACCAGCGTGACATTTAACTTCACACAGGCGTCGTAGGAGAATTTAAAAATCCAACGCGTCGCTGATTAATGCTTTATTAAGATTTATAGAATATTTTATTAAACATGAATGTCTCTCGCCAGGTGGATTGAATGATAGCAGAATTAACAACCGAGACAAACAAACAGAATACATTACAAATGCATTCATTAACAGATTAACACCATCAAGATATAAAATTAGCTTGCAGATTGGAATAATGCTAACTAGCAAGAAAACAGCTCGGGATAAAAGTATTTTCCTAACTAGAGTGTTTCGCCCCCTGGATCTCTAAAGTCTATAGTATCCTTAAAGTTCATTATCAATTAAATTGAATTCTATTTACTTTTAAGACCAAAAATGGTCTTTTCTAATGTGATTTTTATTGAAGGAAAATACAATTAAAAATACTTGTACTAAGAGCTCATTTCCCTGTAAAATATATTAGTTTTACAAATGTTTTTTTTTTTTTTTTTTTTTTTTTTAATGCAATCGAATGCAAGAAGGGGTGCACCAGTAAAGATGCAGCCCCTATGGATCTCGAAAGACCCTTGCATTACCGAAGAGAAGGGAAAGTTGATTAAGAGAGAGGGTGTAGACGTAGGTGTCTATGCACCCTGGTTTTGAAGGTTTGAAGATCATAGGTGCTGGGAAAGATAGAGGCTGGGAGAGAGTTCCAGTTCCTTGAAGTCATGGGGATATATGTATTCGCGAATGAAGTGGTCCGGCACTTTTCCAATTTGACCGCGAAAGAGTGTTGGGAGTCGGCAAAACGTGTGCTGCGTGCAAAGCATGCTTTGGGGGGAATTATTGATTTTATCTCATCAGAGCACCTGCCGTGATAGTATCTATAGAAAAGGGAAAGGGCAGAGACATCTCTTCGATGAGCTAGCGAGTCGAGGGAGTCGGTGAGGGTAGAATCGTCAATTAGCCTGACGGCTCGTTTCTGAATTGCATCAAGGGTAGCAAGAGAATATTTTGAGGCTCCTCTCCACAGATGAGAGCCGTATTCGAGACAGGGGCGGATTTGGGCCTTGTAGATGGTGAGAAGTTGTGGGGGTTTGTAAAATCGCTTGGACCTGAATAAGAAGCCAATCTTCCTTGCTGCAGATTTCGCCACAGAGGAGATGTGTTCATTCCAAGACAGGTCAGATGCGACAGAGACGCCCAACATAGATAGGCTGTCACACATTTTCAGGGTATTCGAATCGAAGTGAATATCAGGGAAATCTCTATTTTCGCGCCTAGAAATTAGACAACATTGAGTCTTATTTGAATTAAAGTTAACTAAATTTTGAGAGCCCCATTTATTCAGTTTGTCTAGGTCGAGAGTAATTGAGGAGGCAATATTGATTCGATTATTCGGGAGAGAGGGTTTGCCGTGTAGAGTGCTATCGTCGGCGTAACAATGAGTGGGGTTTGCCGTTTGATCAATAAGGTCGTTTATATAAATAAGGAAGAGTGTGGAGGAGATTACAGAGCCTTGGGGAACACCAGAGTTTGTGGAGAACGATTCAGATGATGTTCCATCCACCACAACTTTTATACTTCGGTTTGTCAGAAAGCTTTCTATCCATTTGCGAAGTGTTGGTGTGAATCCAAAGGCTGGCAGTTTGGCAAGAAGATTTTTGTGCCAAACCTGGTCAAAAGCTTTGGAGATATCAAGGGCTACAGCGAGGGTTTCTTTTCCGGCCTCTAGAGTATTGTTCAAGGTGTGGGTGACATAGGTTAAGATGTCGCCTGTGGAACGATTTTGTCTGAATCCATATTGTCTATCGTGAATTAATTTATTGTTTTCTAAGTGATGAAGGACGTGTTGGTTTATGACTAATTCCATTAATTTGGAAAGAACAGAGGTGATCGAGATAGGCCTGTAATTAGAGATTTGTGATGTGTCTCCTTTTTTAGGAATAGGTGTGACTCTGGCTATTTTCCAGCTTTTGGGGAATATGCCCGATTCGTAAGAGAGTTGGAATAGCTTGGATAAGATAGGGGCAAGTTCAGGGGCGCATTTTTTAATGAGAATTGGTGGGATGTTATCTGGGCCAGCGGCGGATTTGGAATTTAATTTATTAATGGCTTTTATGATTATTTGGGGCCTGAAAATTATTTTGCCCATGAGGTTGGTTTGGGGGGTATAAGTGGGCGGGTTAAGCCCTTTGTCATCTAAAGTGGAGTTAGTTGCGAAATAGGATGCTAGTGATTCGGCTTTTTCAGCGGGGGTCGTGGCTACTGAACCATTTGGGTGAAAGAGGGGCGGAAGTGAGGGGGACGCGAAATTTCTATTTATTGCCTTGTGTAACGAGAAAAAGGCCCGTTTTCCATTGGGGCAAGATGCGAGACGGTCAGCTATCCTCTGGTCGAATGATTTCTTTGCCTCAGAGATGATTTTTTTGCATGAGCTTCGCGATTTGGTAAATGCAACTCGGTCACATTCTAGCTGTGAAAGTTGCCATTTCTGAAAAGATTTGTTTTTTTCACGGACGGAATCTGCGCATTGTCTACCAAACCAAGGCTTAGAATCCTTGTTCCCTTTAATCAATTTTGAGGGGATATAGGTTTCTAAGCCTATTTGAATTGCCTCGTTAAGGGCGTCTGCGAATTCTGAAGCGTTTTTATCTCTGATGCAGAGTTCATTCCACTGGTAAGCGGCAAAAAAGTTACGCATGTCATTCCAATTAATGTTATCGTTATCGACTAGCCATATTTTTCTGGGGTTGGAGTGGGGTGACGGGGGTTTTGGTAAATTGGCGGAGGTTTTAATTTTATCAGATTGTGGTCAGATTTACCTAAAGGGGCCGAAATTTTTGCTTCATAGGACGAAGGGTGGGAAGTGATGAAAAGATCGAGAAGATTGGATTTTTCATTGGCTTTGTCTGGGATTCTTGTGGGGCCGTTAATAATTTGTGTGAGGCCACACGCCGTTGAGAAGATTTCAGCGTCGGAGCCTGCGGGGGAATTATGGCTAGAAAATTTTAGCCAATTTTTGTTGTGGACGTTAAAGTCACCTAGGAAAGATATTTCAGAAGATGGAAATTCTTTCAGGATATTGCAATGGCACTCAAGGAGGTAGTCAAAAAATTGTTTGTATCTGGGGTCTTTGGGGGGCAAATATATTATGCAGAAGAATTTAGTAGAATGGCCTAACGTGATTTTGATCCATATGGCATCGAATTCATTGGATTCTAGATTAGTTAAACGCCTACTAGGGATGTCCTTTCTAATATAACAGCAGACCCCTCCTTTTTTTCGAAATTTTGAATGAAGTGTATAGTTTTCGAATTGGTAGTCACGACCGTTAGATTTATTCGCATCAATTATAGTTTCGGATAGGCCTAAAAGGGCAGGTTTTTCATGTTCGAGATGTTGAAGTACGTCGTGTAAATTCGAATTGCGAGATAGACCGCGAATGTTGCAGAAATTGATTTTAATTGATGTCATTAGTAAGGAGAATTTGAGGTGGAAATGAAAAGGGTGACAAGAAAAGTAAAGATAAGAGAGCCGGAAAACCAATTAAAACTCCGAACTTGAATATATTTTTGAATATATTCAATATCAGTGAGCTCTTAGAAATTGGACAGTGGTTTTCCACCGGATGATTTGAAAAGGTTTAAATCTACCACTTGGATTTATTGTTAGTAGGGGGAAAATTATGAGCTATTTGTATATTATAATCTCAC
This sequence comes from Forficula auricularia, assembly GCA_024734495.1. Lineage (NCBI taxonomy): Eukaryota > Metazoa > Arthropoda > Insecta > Dermaptera > Forficulidae > Forficula > Forficula auricularia. The sequence continues at coordinate 1,740,703 of JALMQS010000729.1, forward strand.
ACTTAATTATTTATGTTTAATCTGTGGAGAAAGAAATTGTATATTATTTGCTTAATAATTACTTAAGAATAATACTAGTGTTTATAGTTGATATATTTAAAATGTGATTCAAAAGAATCATTTTACGACCTTATTTCAGCAGATTTTTATCTATTATTATATGAAATATTAGTGCAAAATTGTAAATTTTCTAAAATTTTATTATATACAGAGTGGGGCATAAAGATCTCCCACATTTTGAAGATGTATAAAAAAATGAAAAAATTTAACTAGAAAAAAAATGAATATATTTTTGAAAAGAACATAAACTCATTATTTTTGTTTTAATGTGTTTTAAACATTATCAGACAAAAAAAGGGGGGGGGAGTCAAAAATGAAAATTCTAGCTCTTTCGACCAAACTCAACCGAATTCTGTATACATATTCTGTGGGCCCCAAAAAGGGTAGATATAGAAAAACTAACCACCCAAAATGGGAGGAGGGTAAAAAATGACAATTATAGCCCTTTTCACCAAACTCAACCAAATTTTGTATACATATTTTGTGGACCCCCAGAAGGCTAGAAGTGCAAAAACTAATCAAATTTTGGATACATAGCTTGGTCAAAAGGGCTAGAATTTTCATTTTTTGCCCCCCCCCTTTCGTCTGATATAATGTTTAAAACTCATTTAAAAAAAAATATGTTTTATGTTCTTCTCAAAAATATAGGTATTCAATTTTTTTCTGGTTAAATTTTTTCATTTTTTATACCTCTTCAAAATGTGGTAGATCTTTATGGCCCACCCTGTATTTACCTACCTACACACAGAGATGTGCAATATATAATTTTAAAATTTGTGTATCTGTCTCCTTCATGTGAACTTAGACTTATCATAGAATTACTTGAATTCAATAAAAATTACTCATTACGCCCGGAAGGGAGGCAAAAAAAAATATTATTTGCCCAGGGTGCTTAAAAATGAGGAGAAAAATCATTTTGACTCATGATTATTTTCTGTCTGTCTGTGTGTCTGGCTTTCGATACCTACGATAACTCAAGTGAAAAAACTCTTAAAAAGTTCGTTCTTGTAGCAAAATGTTTATATTTCCAGTGCGTCTTATTAGATTTTGGGCTTTCTAGCTTTAGAAATTAAGGTTCAAAATTGTAAAAAATATCATTTTTTGAATGATTTTATTGAGATTTTAAGGCTAAGTCATAGTAAAGGCATATTTTATAAATTTATATTTAATTAAGTTCGTTATAATTGCTAGGGGATCTCCAGGTAATGAGGTCTTGAAAAAGTTTTTCTCTTTTTTTTATTATTTAATAAATTTGGTTAGGAATCTGAATAAGAAAATGAATAAAAAGGGTGCAGATAGAATCATTTCTCTGCCAAAAACAAGAATAGACTTGTTTGCCAAAAACAAGTTCGAGACCCGTTTCAGACAATCAGATATTATTTTCTTAATTTCTATTATTCTAGAAATGGCGCTTTTGACTTTTGCAATTGGATTCAAACAATATTCGTTATAGAAAGAGAGAATAGACACGTAATCCGATTAAAATTGAGACAAAAATGAAAATAAATTGACACGTTCTGATGTGGTCATCGACTTGACTTTACCATAGACTATCTGGTTGAGTTTGGTACAACGGCCTAGATTTTAATTCTTTGATCCCCCGCCCTCCATTTAGGGGGTTTTGTTTTTCCATTTTTAGTGTTCTAAGGGTTCACTTATTATGTATACAAAATTTGGCTGAGTTTGCTCAAATAGCCTAGATTTTTATTTTTTGACCCCCCCCCCCCTAATTTTGGCGCCAGAAAAAAAAATAGTTTCGTTATTTTAGGTTCATTTTATACTATATTTCATTTTTTCTTGTTTTATTAGTTTGAAAATATTATAATTTTGAATTTTAACCCCCTCCCACTTAATTTTGTGTCGATATGCATCAAAATCTAATCAGCTCTTAATCTCAATGCACCAAAACTACGTCTGAAATTTGGTTTTGATATTCGCACTAGTTTTTGAATTAGCTCGTCTACAAAATTTGGAAACGCACAGTCTAACAGACTAACAGACATTTTGACAAAACAGTTATTATCTCGGAAAATATAATTGTTTCGATGTTCACTTATTGGAGCTTTTTTGTAGACACGAAATGCCATGGTTTTGCCCAATTTTTTCATCAAAATAGTTTAAGCCGTTTTTGAGAAATTTAAAAAAAAGAAGCAAAAAACCACTTTTTTTCATTCAGGATTACAATACTTGAACATACCCTGTATGGTATAGTAAAAAGAAATTACTTGGTGCTGCTTTAACTGGCGAGCAAATCAACTCTTGAAAAAGTTTTACTTTTATTCCATTTTAGTAGTTGAAATTTGAAAAGCCATAGATGAAAATAATAAATGCGAAAAAAATATGTTACCCATGACATGGAAACTCTCCGACAGATTTTATGATTTCAAAAGTCATAAAAACTTTTAAACTGTTTTCGATATAAAGTACTACTCTAAGTGAACATTCACAATGATAAAAACATTTAACTATGAACAAACCATTGTCCCAAGGCGGTCCTAATGTCATTTTTCATTATATTTTTATTATAGGTAATTGTTTAAATATTATTATATTCGAATATGTATATTTTAACCGACTTCAAAAAAAGGAGGAAGTTATAAATTAAAAATTTCTTTTTTGAATATAGTTTTCCTAGTGTGATTTTAGTGGTATGATGAGTGTGCATACTTGAAAAAATATGTAGCACTTCAGAGTATATACAATATATATTAGGGTGCTTCTTATTTTGGATATTTTCGAATATTTACGCGGACTGGGGCTCATATGGTTCTAAATAAATAAATAAAAATATCCTTCCAAGTTTCAAATCTCTATCTCAATTTTAACCTAGTGCACGCGATTAATTTTCCCATCTAAATAACATGGGGTTTTTGGCATTGAACGATCAATTTTTTATTCAGGCCAAAGTAATTGTTCAAAAAATTCGAAACAATTTAGACTTTATCCTTATATTAGTAGCTATCCCTCAGAATTTTTACAAATTTTTAGCTAGTATAATTTTGTATTCCATAACTTACTAATACTAAGATATAGCAGTATTTTATCTAGATGTAACTCCACAATTGATAATAGCTAAAAATCTGTAAAAATTATGAAGGATAGCTACTATTATTCGGATAATGATTACAGAGTATCAATTTTTTTTAACCATTACTTTGGACGAAATAAAAAATATGATCGTTCTATGCCAAAAACCCCATGTTATTTAAGATGGGAAACTTAATCGCTGTGTAGTACTAGGTTAAAATTAAGATAGAGACTTTGAAACTTTAAGGATATATTTTTATTTATTTAGAACCATATGAGCATTGTAGGTAAATATTCGAAAATATCAAAATAAGGAGCACCTATTACATGGGTTGCCAAACACTGACCTTCTAAGATATGCTTTAACTTAGATCTGATTACCCTGAAATAAACTAGATTTGCCGAAATTTTGTGTGCAAGTTTAGCTACAATTTTTGAAGTTACCTATCTATTACAAGTCTTATTACAAGTTAAGAAATTTTATTTATGAATGCAAGTCGACATGCATCTTTCTGGCTGTAAAAACTTGTAATTCAGGTTCGGGCTTTTAAAAAATAATGAAATTTTTATTTTATTTTCAAAAAAAAAAAAATAATAATAATAATCATATTTAATGGTGTGAAAGGAAAAGTGTGACAGCAGCCCCTTTGAATAATTTATATAAAAGACACTTGAAATCATTTTGAATAATAAAATTAAAGAGGAACAAATGAAACGTATTCGAGATACTTAGTAAAATTTAAATTTCTCCAAAATTATTAACTCTATTGAACTATTATAATTTTTTTTTATATAATATGGTTGAAAGGGTGTAATCAATCCAGGATAGGGGCCAGAAGTATAGGCGTTGAAACCAGAGGTGGTTTTTGTTATGAGATGGTTTTTTAGATCATAAGGATTTAGGGAAGAATTGTATTAATTTAAATAGGTCTGGTTCCTACAAGTTAGTTAATTCAGATATTATTATGTAGGTTTGCATTCATTTTCATTTATTTCATTCAATGGCATTGATTTGTGCAAAGTCTATTTATTACTACTTGGGATTATAGTCCTCTGTCTCCTATGATTAAATCAATTATAAATTTTATCAAATCCTAAAGTCCTAGAGTTGTACACAATTTTATTATGTTCTCACAAGCAGATATTAGCTGAGGTAGAGAGAGGTCATACCATCCTTGTTAAGGTTTTGAACAGGTTTCCTTAACAACTTATGGCAAATGCGTCGATTGCTCCTGATATCGGGGTTTTGCAGATTTTTAAATTACTTTTTATCTTTAATAAAGATAAGAGTAAATAAATATTTTATTTAATATGGATTTACTATGAGTTAAGGTAAGGATACTGGGTCACTTATTTACATTAAAATTAAAAAATTAAAAGATATAAAAAAAATTTTCTTTTTCAATATATTTATATATATATTGAAAAAGAAAAAATTTTTATATCTTTTAATTTTTAATTTTAATGTGAAATAAGTGACCCAGTATCCTTAGCTCATAGTAAATCCATATTAAATAAAATATTTATTTACTCTTATCTTTATTAAAGATTTGAAAGTTTATATTGGGAAAATAAGGGACAAGTTTTTTATGTGTGACTTTTTTATTTATCCACCAACGTTTCGTCGACTTTGCCGACTTCTTCAGGGCTTCAAATAGTCATGTCACACATTCGTTTAAATTTTCTTTTTACCTTCGTTACCATTGAAGGCCATCAGAATACAATTTTCAAAAGATATTTGGCACGTTAACAAAAAACACAAATTTTTTCTCTTTTTAATAACAACCTTATCAATACAGAAGAGCAATCACTTCTTACAAAACATAGAATAGAATATTTTTACTTTTTATCCTTATATACAAAAATCTCAACCTCGAATAAATTGTCCTTACTTTTCCCAATATAAACTTTCAAATTATAAACTAAACTATGGACGGAAATGATAATAATTTATTAAAGATGTTTCACCTTGCACCAACACCACAATCTCTACTGATTACTTTTTATCTTTGATGGAAATCTATGGTCAGGTTATTTTTTAATGAGCATACATTTGTATTTGTTTATTATTTGTTAAATTATTGTAGTTAATTTGTATTGATGTTTGTTAATGTATTGTAGCTAGATTGTATTGATGTTTGGAGGCCCCGGCCGCCGAGAACTTGTGGCTCTAAGCAGGTTGAGGAATAAATATTTATTTATTTAGTTTATTAAGTTTGACGTATTATTATTTAAAAGTTCTAGCTTATGTGCCTTTTATGGATTTATAAATTGTGATTTTATTAATGAAAATGATGCCATTTTAGAAGTACCACAGCAAATTTAGCCTCTTTGATAAATTTTCGAACTCTCCTACTAGGTAAGTATAAGAAGTACTTTCAAGAAGCCAGCTTCTAGGCTTTAGCTTTGATCTTGAGATTTTTCGAAACACCTTATTTTAGATCTCATATCTGTAAAAAAATTTCTTACGCACATCAAGCAGTTAGCTAATTTTTTTGATCTATAAATTACTTTCTCTACAAAATAGCATCACATTAAAATAATAATGTTAATTGCGAAATTTTAGGCACGCTCACTGTTTTGTAACTTTCGTATCAGTTACAGAGTAGTTCTAAAGCTAACCAAAAAAACTTTATTTTATCAAGAAAAAACCTTCAATTAAGTAAGAGAGTATCGATTTCAGTCGAAAACATTTCCTAGATAATTATCTTTCAAGTTGGAATGAAGAAGAGAAAAAAAACCTCTTAACACCGCCCGGGAACTGTGGTTTCTAGTTAACTTTAATAAAAGTTTCTAATTGATCGATGTATAATATAACCAGTTGTCGTACAACGTATACATTAGCTATAAAATGGTTAATTAAATAATTCTAGAAAATATATCTGAGGTCATATAATTACTAAAACTCTCTGTATGATTTTATTTCTTGTTTTAATTTGGAATTTCTATTTAATCTATGATTTAATAAAAAGGTCAAGAGTCGCAACCTTAAAACATTTATTAAAAAAAGTAATTTTAAGTAAAACAGAGATGCAAGATTGCAATGATACCATAAACTTTATATTACACTTTTAGTTTTTTAAATGCAATAAAAACTACTATTAGTTACCTACACAACTATATTATATATTTCTATTGATCTGTCTATGGGGGTTTTTAAGGAACTAATGACCTTTTTTATGGGTTCTGTAATAACGTAAAACGGAACACTTTTAGTCTTGCTAGGATTTCAGCTGTCTGTGATGTAATCTCGAATACAAAAATTAAATACTAACTACAAAATTTAAATTTTGAAGAGATGTTGATTTTAACCGATCCAAAAGTCGTATTGAAATTTTAATAGGATTATTAATTTAGGGGACAAAGATAAAAATATTTTTTGTCAAAAATGTGGAATATCTTAAAAAATTGTTAAGTAAAATAAGGGTCTTCTTTTAAAAATGTAATTAAATCTTAATTATAAGACTTTAAGGGTGACAAAATTGACAATTTTAATAGGATTTTGAATCTGTTATATTTGTGAAATCATTAAGATATAATTTTTTTTAATGTACTTAGTATAAGAGAAAGGTTATAGCAAGAATGAGCAAACTCTATAAGCCAATTGAAGAAAATCAGCAACCGTCTGTGGAGATTCTTAAAGATGAATGTCGAATATATTCCCCATAAGAATAAGTTTGTAAATCATTGTTGGCGAGCGTCCCAAGCGATTTTCAATAAATATTAGTGGTTGAATTTGCAGTAAATTATTAATTCTAGGTAACTTGAATAGATTTTCGCCAATATGTATATCTCCTTGAATCCTGAAAGGAATAAATAAGCATTTCAAGGAATAAGTTCAAGTCGAAAGTATATATGGATACTTTTCTTAAATAGCTGGAAATAGTAGGTCGCGGGAAAGACGGAGGATTGAAGCGAATTATAGTATCTAGAAGTCATAGGGACAAACAAATTAGTGAATGAATTTGTACAACTTCTAGTTGGTGTCGTTTGAAAATTTTGTGCTTCTCTCAAATGAAACGTTAAGAGAGATTATTGACTTTTATTGTCTGAAAATACACCATATAGCATACATTAATGGTAGTACTGATATTGATATACATATAAAAATGATTACAAGTTTTGTATGAAAGACGGTTAATTTGAGTATCTCTAAAATTACTGGAATGATTTTGATAAAACCACAATGTTTCATGACTCAAAAATGCTATAGAGTATAAGCTATATTTTATTACTAAAGGTCTTTCAAAAGTCGCGTCTAGATGTTTCATAAAAATAAAACATGTAAATACTTTGATTTTTCTGATGTTTTTTATTTTTATAAAAATATGGCTCTTAACAATTAGTACCTGGAGGCACCGAGTGATGCTCGGTAACTTCTTCCTTCAGTTAAAAGCTTTATTTTAATATTATTTTTAATTTAAAATTCTGATAAAAAGGTCGATTTTTATTTGAGAGCCTTTTTCAAATTAAAAAAAATACAAAAATATATATTATTCGACCACTGTACCCCCCCCCCCCACACCTCAACCCCGACCTACCCCCGGATCCCCCACCACTGCACCACACCTCCTGCGCCTGTTTTGATTCAACCATATGATTCATTTTTATTCATCCAATTGTTAATAAATAAAACCTATCAAAATGTGTTATTTTTTCAGAAAATTGAGACCTGCTTATGCGAAATATATTTTTAAATAAATTCTTGATTATTTTTTATTTTATTAAATAAATAAAATTCTTTATAAAAACAATTATAAAACGTTTATTAATATTTCTAACGTTTAGATTGAACAAAATATGTTAAAAACCACAATCACAATACTTCTTCAAGGCCTTTGAGAATAAAGGATTTACCCGACCCATTGTCTGCCTGAGCACAAAAGGAAAAGGGAAACCTTTTTTTAAAACCCTAAGAATGGGATTTGTCTAGCTGAGAATAATTAATTTGATTACGAAAAAACCCATCAAAAACAATTTTGTCGAAGATGAACCGTGACAGATCGAATTGTCACCCCAAAAACCCCATAACCCGTGAATTTCATCAAAATCGGTAGCGTCGTTTTCAAAATATAGACAAGATACAAATATATAAACAAACAAATATATATACAAATAAACAAATATATAAACAAACAAATATATATACAAATAAATAAATATACAATTTTTGCTCGTTTAATAAGAGTAGATATGTGAAAAATAACATCATTTTAAATTTCCACCACGAGCAAGTCTAGATGTTTAAAAAAAAAACAGGCTCTCATATGAACACCTAAATTTTGAAAAACGCGTTCCCACATTTCATCATCAAGTTTGTCAATTTCGACCCGGATGTTGTTTTTCAGCTGTGCAATTGTTATTGGCTTGTTCACATAGACTTTACTTTTCAAAATATCCAAAATGATGTAATTTAATGGGGTTAAATCGCACGATTTTAGTCACCATTATGTGACAACTCCGCTACTCTCGGCAAAACAAAAACTTTTCAATTAATCCATTATGTGAAATTAATCGTCCTGAAAACTTAGACCGCTATAGCTCATTGTAACTTTAATGCGTTGTTCTAGCGTGTAACTATCCATGGTTAAAATTGTACATGTGTCCACTTCACAAATGCCAAAGATGAAATAAAAAGAAGGTATAGTTCAGAAATTATTTACTACTAACATCTAGCCGCGACTTTTGAAATACCCTTTATAACTTATTGGACAACAGTGCAGTGAGCTAACATTCAATTAAGAATTGTAAAAAATAGATGTAACTGTTATGATTTATTTTTAGAGGTGGATGATATTTTTAGACCACGATTTTGGAGATGGGTCCTAAGACACCAACAGGACCACCCACCTGGAGGACCTTGCTGTTATAACTAGTCTAAAAAATAATTTTTAAGAAAAAATAAAACCGACTTCAAAAATTAAATGCAACAAATAAAATACACTAAAAGGTATAAAATAATTATTATCTTATTTAGTTACAACTAAACTACGAATTATTAACATGAAATTACATTTTGAAGTCGGTGCCAAACAAACTATACCTATAAGCGAGCGTACCAACCAAACGTACTAAGTAAGATCCGTCGAGTGCGATCCATAAAAGGTATCTGTTTGGCACCAACTTAAAAAAGTAATTTCATGTTAATATTTCGTAGTTTAGTTGTAAGTAAATAAGATAATAATTATTTTATACCCTTTAGTGTATTTTATTTGTTGCATTTAATTTTTTGAAGTCGGTTTTATTTTTTTCTTAAAAATTATTTTTATTTTTCTCTTTTTAGTGATGTTATTAATAGTGATCATATCATCACAACTTGACCAAATTAATATGGCACCATCCCTAAGATACCCCCTTTCCAATAAAAAAAGAATCATCGAAATCGGTTTATAAACAAAGAAGTTAGTCCTGAACAAACCTAACAAAATAAATAATAATATTATTATATAAATAATTTTATTAAATATTCAAGTGGATGGCCACATCAGAACACGTCAGCTTATTTACGATATAAACAATAGTAGGTATTTGTATTCATTAATAAATTGTTGACTAAGTTGATTTTTTTTTTTTTTTTTTTATTTGGATTTGACTACTAGGTCATACCAATACATTGAATAATACAAACATAGAAAATACATATAACAATAAATACATAATACAATACATAGAAAAGAAATTACATTAATAAATATACATATACATATATATATATCAAATTACAAAAAACAAAAGAAAACAAACATAAAATTAATATAAAATATAACTCATAAAATTATTACAAAACCATTAACTAATTAAAAAAAAAAAAAAAAAAAACACCATATATTTAAAAATGCAAATTACAACTATCTATAAATTCAACCAATGATCTTAATAAATTTTCAGTGGGACAATCAATTAATGCTCTAAAAGTAGGAGGGTCTCTAAAGTGGGGAATAATTTTCTTCATCAATTCACATCTCCGAATTGTATAAAATGGACAATGCAAAATTAAATGAGCGGGCGTAGCGGGAGTAAGAGAGCATGTGCAAAACGGGGACGGGGATAGAGATAGTCTATAGAGATGGGAATTAGAGAGGGTATGGTTTATCCTGATACGATTTAATATTGTTATTTCTTTTCTGGTTGATGATGGATTAGAAAGGAACCAAGGTGGACCAGGAGAGGGCTTCAGATTATACAGAGATAGGCCTTTAAAGCGTGAGGTTTCACTCCAAATGTTTTTCCAACTATGAAAAAGACCCTGTTTAAAAATATTCATGACATCCTGTGAAGAAAGTCCTTCTTCCAAAGGGACTCCAGCTCTAACAGCTCTTTTAGCTAAGTAATCTACTAGATTATTATGTATATTTCCTGAATGCCCTTTGATCCAAGAAAATCTTACTATATGTTGCTGAAGATATATATATTTTACAATAGAAATTATTTGGAATAAAATTAAGTTTATTTTTCTATTATATTTGCTGAATTGAATAGCAGTGAGTGCGGATTTTGAGTCTGAAATGATTATTGTAGATTTATGGTTGTTAATTTTAGTATAATTTAAGGCCTCTCTGATTGCTACTAACTCTGCACTAAAAATTGAGCAAGCAGAATGAAGTTTGAAAAGATGAAAGAAATTATTTGAGGTATTTATGAAAGCGCAGCCAACTCCACTCGTTGATTTAGACCCATCAGTATATATTATGTTTTCATAATGTTCATTAGGTCTGATATGAGGTTCTGAAAGTCTAATATACAAAGGGGTGTTTAAAATGTCCAGGTCGATAAGATGAATCGGATATACAGAAAATTTTTTTAAAGGAATATTTAGGTTATTAAATTTAAGAGAAACTTGCACTAAACAAGGTATTTTTGAGTTATTATAATAAGAAGTTTCAATGCATGCAAATTCGAGACTACTAATAGCCTCAATGGAAGGATGAAAGAATTTAGATTTACGTTTTGTGAAGAATTTTGCTGCCATGAATTCTCTTCTTAGACTTAAAGGGGGATCATTTGCCTCCATCAAAATTGCGTTCGTCGGAGAAGATCTTAAATATCCCAGGCATATTCGAAGAGCGCTATATTGTATTCTATCTAATAGCTGTAATTTTGTAAATGATGCATTCCCAAAGAGATAATTACCATACTCGAGTCGAGATCTGATTAATGCTTTATAAATAGTAAGAAGAGATTGGGGGTGTCCACCCCATTTATAATTTGACAGAACGCGAAGTAAGTTTAGAAAGGGAGAACATTTTTCTATTAGATAGTTAATATGTGGAGACCATCTTAATTTGAAATCCAAAATTATTCCGAGATACCTTATTTCGCTTTTAACTTCAAACTCATATCCACTTAAATTAACCAATATTGGAAAAGACGAACGTTTTCTAGAAAATATACACAGGGAAGATTTAGACGGCGATATTCTTAAATTATTATTATTCAAATAATTTGTTAAAAGGAAGAGTGCAGAGGATAACACATCAATAGTATGTGTGCAGTCAGTAGAAGAATAATAGATTACGAAATCATCTGCATATTGTAACAATTTGAATTCCCCGGATACAGCCTCGAATATGTCGTAAGTGTAGCATATAAATAATAACGGGCTTAACACAGACCCTTGAGGTACACCATTAGTAAGAAGTCTAGAAAAAGTGTAAGTAGAAGATTTGACCTGAATCGTTCTTTCAAATAGCAAATTAAAAATTAGCAAAGAGGTAGAAGAACCTACTCCCAATTCGATCAATTTTTGATATAACTTATGCAGATTGACATTATCATAGGCCCCTTCTATGTCTATAAAAAGTGCCGATGTTACCTTTTTATAAGCAAATCCTTCTAAGATATTATTAATTAAAATTGATAAATTATCCATTGTTGAAGCATTGGATCGAAATCCAAATGAAGACATGTGTATTTTGTAATTATTTTCTAAAAAAGATTCTAAACGGAATTTAATCATTTTTTCGAAGATTTTTAATAAGCAAGAGGATAGAGCTATTGGACGAAATGAATTCGCATATTCTGGGGATTTACCAGGTTTTAAAATGGGAATAATAATTTGAATTTTCCAAGATGGAGGTATCTCATGATTATGTCTTAAATCATTGTATATGTCTAAAAGGTACTCTTGAGCAATAATTGGAATGTTTTTAATCATAGAATATGTAATTCTATCCAAGCCAGGGGATGAATCTTTGGATGAAATGATTGCTCTATCGAATTCATTAAATGAAAAGGGATCAGCTAAGACATCTGGAGAATTATTTATGGGAATCTGGATAATAGGAAATTGAGGAGCATTTGGAGGTGCAAGTTTGTCTAAAAAATTATTAATTACTTCAGGAGAAATTACTGATTTATTCTGTATAAATGAGCCATTAATTCTTCTAATTTTATTCCAAATATCCTTTGAGCTGACATTTGGATTTATAGATGAACAAAACTTATTCCAAGTTTCACGTTTTGCTGTTTTAATTATAAATTTTGCTTTCGCTTGAAGGCGTTTTAGCTCTATAAAGTTATTTAAAATCGGATTCAATTTATATTTTTTATGGGCTCTCTTTCGCTGTTGTATAATTTCTTGACATTCAAGGTTCCACCAACATTTAGGAAAGGATTTAGTGGATAATTTTGTTTGAGGGATCGAGACATTAGCGGCTTCAATAATGGAGGATTCTAAAAATTTATATTTTAACAAAGAAGAATGTTGAAAGGGAGCACTATTAAATTTAGTCTGAATTATTTGTTTAAAAAGTATCCAATCGGCATTTTCTGTTTTAAATCTAGGATTAAAATTTAGTGGAGTGTTACCTCCAGGAAAGTTATGAGTAATTAAAATTGGAAAATGATCTGAGCCGAGGGAGTCTTCTAGGACTTCATAATTAAAACGAGAAGAAAGAGAGGCTGAAACTAAAGATAAATCAACAATCGACGGATTATTATTACCATGAGTAAGTCTAGTTTCTGTGCCATCATTAAGAATAGTGAGATTAAGATCATCAATGAGATTTGCTAAATTAGCTCCCTGGACATCTTGAAAGTGACAACCCCATAATTGAGAATGCGCATTAAAATCTCCCAAGAAAAGGAATGGTGTAGAAACATTATCAAGAATCGATAACCACTCATTACTGGTTAAATAACTTTTAGGGCTGCAATAACATGTTACGATGGACAAGTGAGAGGATTCAGACAATCTTATTCTTACACCACAAACTTGAATATGAAAAGAAGGTGAAACTAATGGAATAACCTGATAATTTATATTGTTTTTAATTAAAATCATGACTCCACCTTTGCCATCCAAACGATCAGCTCTAACAGTAAAGTAATTTGCAATTGTAAAATTAAAGTTTGGTTTTAGCCATGTTTCATTAATTGTCGCAACATCTATTTTGAGGTCTGAGAGAGCAACTTCAAAACTTCCTTTATTAGCATTAATAGAACGGGAATTCCATTGTAGGATAGACAAATTTCGATCCATCTTTAATTTATTTTATTACTATTTTTTTTTTTTATAATCAGTTTTCTATTAATACATTAATTTTCTAAATTATTAATTAGATTACTTGTTAAATCTTTAATGTAATTGGATATTGAAGTAATTTTATCCTCAGGAAAAAGACCAGATATAACTAATTGATTGAACATATTATTCATTGCCTGCTTAATACTCTTGATTTGATAATTATTTTCCTTTTGTATTGGATGAGATTGTGTAATTGGAGAAGTGCATGTATTTAAATCATTTGAGATGTTTTTTATTGGGTTAAAATTAAAGGGAACAAGGATTCTAAGCCTTGGTTTGGTAGACAATGCGCAGATTCCGTCCGTGAAAAAAACAAATCTTTTCAGAAATGGCAACTTTCACAGCTAGAATGTGACCGAGTTGCATTTACCAAGATCGCGAAGATCATGCAAAAAAATCATCTCTGAGGCAAAGAAATCATTCGACCAGAGGATAGCTGACCGTCTCGCATCTTGCCCCAATGGAAAACGGGCCTTTTTCTCGTTACACAAGGCAATAAATAGAAATTTCGCGTCCCCCTCACTTCCGCCCCTCTTTTCACCAAAATGGTTCAGTAGCCACGACCCCCGCTGAAAAAGCCGAATCACTAGCATCCTATTTCGCAACTAACTCCGACTTTAGATGACAAAGGGCTTAACCCGCCCACTTATACCCCCCAAACCAACCTCATGGGCAAAATAATTTTCAGGCCCCAAATAATCATAAAAGCCATTAATAAATTAAATTCCAAATCCGCCGCAGGCCCGGATAACATCCCACCAATTCTCATTAAAAAATGCGCCCCTGAACTTGGCCCTATCTTATCCAAGCTATTCCAACTCTCTTACGAGTCGGGCATATCCCCCAAAAGCTGGAAAATAGCCAGAGTAACACCTATTCCTAAAAAAGGAGACACATCACAAATCTCTAATTACAGGCCTATCTCGATCACCTCTGTTCTTTCCAAATTAATGGAATTAGTCATAAACCAACACGTCCTTCATCACTTAGAAAACAATAAATTAATTCACGATAGGCAATATGGATTCAGACAAAATCGTTCCACAGGCGACATCTTAACCTATGTCACCCACACCTTGAACAATACTCTAGAGGCCGGAAAAGAAACCCTCGCTGTAGCCCTTGATATCTCCAAAGCTTTTGACCAGGTTTGGCACAAAAATGTTCTTGCCAAACTACCAGCCTTTGGATTCACACCAACACTTCGCAAAATGGATTGAAAGCTTTCTGACAAACCGAAGTATAAAAGTTGTGGTGGATGGAACATCTTCTGAATCGTTCTCCACAAACTCTGGTGTTCCCCAAGGCTCTGTAATCTCCTCCACACTCTTCCTTATTTATATAAACGACCTTATTGATCAAACGGCAAACCCCACTCATTGTTACGCCGACGATAGCACTCTACACGGCAAACCCTCTCTCCCGAATAATCGAATCAATATTGCCTCCTCAATTACTCTCGACCTAGACAAACTGAATAAATGGGGCTCTCAAAATTTAGTTAACTTTAATTCAAATAAGACTCAATGTTGTCTAATTTCTAGGCGCGAAAATAGAGATTTCCCTGATATTCACTTCGATTCGAATACCCTGAAAATGTGTGACAGCCTATCCATGTTGGGCGTCTCTGTCGCATCTGACCTGTCTTGGAATGAACACATCTCCTCTGTGGCGAAATCTGCAGCAAGGAAGATTGGCTTCTTATTCAGGTCCAAGCGATTTTACAAACCCCCACAACTTCTCACCATCTACAAGGCCCAAATCCGCCCCTGTCTCGAATACGGCTCTCATCTGTGGAGAGGAGCCTCAAAATATTCTCTTGCTAACCTTGATGCAATTCAGAAACGAGCCGTCAGGCTAATTGACGATTCTACCCTCACCGACTCCCTCGACTCGCTGGCTCATCGAAGAGATGTCTCCGCCCTTTCCCTTTTCTATAGATACTATCACGGCAGGTGCTCTGATGAGATAAAATCAATAATTCCCCCCAAAGCATGCTTTGCACGCAGCACACGTTTTGCCGACTCCCAACACTCTTTCGCGGTCAAATTAGAAAAGTGCCGGACCACTTCATTTGCGAATTCATATATCCCCATGACTTCAAGGAACTGGAACTCTCTCCCAGCCTCTATCTTTCCCAGCACCTATGATCTTCAAACCTTCAAAACCAGGGTGCATAGACACCTACGTCTACACCCTCTCACTTAAACAACTTTCCCTTCCCTTCGGTAATGCAAGGGTCTTTCGAGATCCATAGGGGCTACATCTTTACTGGTGCACCCCTTCTTGCATTCGATTGCATTAAAAAAAAAAAAAAAAAAAAAAGAGACTGTTTAATAGGTTTAGGAGAAGATTTTTTTGAAACATGAATTATTTGATGAATTTTTTCAGGATGTGTTTTAAAAGTTGGTTGAGATTTAACGTAGGAAAATGAAAATTAGATTTGATATTAGGAATCTGAATTAGTTTTTGTGAGTAATTATCTTTACCTTCCAAAATGTTTCTTGTCTCATTGAAAGAGACATTGCTCTCTGACATTATCATTTTAATTTTTTTTTGTCTTATAAATTCTACACACTGTTTAGAGTTTGATGAATGGTTTTGTTTACAAAATATGCAATTATAAGAACTATTAATACATTCAGATTCCTTGTGATTTGTGGGGGCATCTTAGTTCATACCCGCACCTAATTTCAATATGACCAAAGCGACAGCATCTTCGGCATTGTTTTACTTTTTGCACATACGGCTCAACTCTACAGTACACTCCTAAAATGTTTATATACTGAGGAAAATAAAATCACTAGAGGGATGGAACTGATTTGCCTTGTTTGTTTAATAGAATACGATGAGCTTTAATTATTTCAATTTCCGATGTGATAAACTCTTTAATTTCTTCATCTGTAAGGGAATATGTCTCTAACGACTCCTTTTCTAATTACCATAAATGAAGGGATGTAGGCCACCAGCCCATTCTCCCTAAAGAAATGTTCTTTTTTTAATTTATTAGTCTCGCTAAAATTATTCAATTCTACTTTAACTTTAAATCTGTCAATTGCAATAATTGATGTAATACTCTTATAAATATTAAAGTTATTTATCCTAATTAATTTGCCAATAAATATAGGATGAATAAAAGTTTTGGATTTTACACTTTCGACATACAATACAAATGGACCACTATCACAGTCATTATAAATATTATCTAAGAAATAGTCAAAATATTTACTCCTTGCTGAATCCTCTTCTTTATTTGGTGTGACTACTAAAGATGATTCTGAAGACACTTCCAATATTTTAACCTTTTGATTCACTGGTTCTTCGTAAGATTCGTCAAGGTCCCTTTTCATTGAAGCGGTCTCCAATTCCATTCCCTCACTATTCAATATTTGAATTGAAGTCTTAATGGCGTCACTGACCTCCATTGTTTTGTTTTTTTGTCCCTGAGACAAGCCCAGGACAACATTTAGTTTTTTAAAACACAAATACACGGAAAAAAAATATAATGCACCACAACAGAAAAATTAAACAGAGAATTAAATATTAACACAAAATTATATTAATAACTAACTAGTAATTAGAAAATATAACTACTTAAATTTGGAAGCCAATTAAGAACGTGTTTAATTTAATCTAAAAGGTGAAATGTGCGAGTCTGTATATACTTATATGTGTAAAATCTTAATACTTGTAGATGGATTGCTGGAGCGGTATTTATGTGTATTTTTATATTTGTATTTGTATTGTATTTTGTTGTGTTTTGTATTTGATATTGTATTGTATTTTGCATTGTATTGTATTTTATATTGTATTGTATTTTGTATTGTAGTGTATTTTGTATGGTATTGTATTTTGTATTGTAATTTATTTTGTATTGTATTGTTTATGTACTATATTTGTATTCCATTTTTTATGTTATCAATTCAATTTTAATTGTAAAAATCTGTATCTGATGGCTAAAAGGCCAGGGATGAATCAATAAAAAAAAAAAAAAAAACAAGCCACAAATTTATAAAACTGTTTCAAAGCGAGTCACATTGTTTGGAGATTAATTAATGGTTTATTAAAAAAAAAACGACACATTTTTTTACTTTATAAAATATAAATGAAGTAACATTTATTTTTTATGGAATTACAAAAATAATTTTTGTATTATTATTTTTTCAATTTAATTATTATACAGGGTGTGGCATAAAGATCTACCACATTTTGAAGAGATATAAAAAATGAAAAAATTTAACTAGAAAAAAACTAAATTTATTTTTGAAAAGAAAATAAATGAATTTTTTTTAAATGTATTTTTAACATTATCAGACAAAAAAAAGGCGGGGGTCAAAAAAATTCTAGCCCTTTTGATCAAACTGAACCAAATTTTGTATACATATTCTGTGGATCCCCAGAAGGCTAGAAATGCAAAAACTAACCAAATTTTGTATACATAGTTTGGTCGAAAAGGCTAGAATTTTCATTTTTGACCCTCCCTCAATTTAGGGTTGTTAGTTTTTGCATTTCTAGCCCTCTGGGCATACAAAATTTTGGTTGAAAGGGCTAGAATTTTCATTTTTACCCCCCCCCCCCTCCCTTTGTCTGATAATGTTTAAAATACATAAAAAAAAATATTTTATGTTCTTTTCAAAAATATATTCCGTTTTTTCCTAGTTAAATTTTTTCAATTTTTTTTATACCTCTTCAAAATGTGGTAGATCTTTACGCCACACTCTGTACTTTTTAAAATCAGTATTATTCAAGAGGGTTCAAGAGCCGCACGAGATTGACTTAAGAGCCGCACGCGGCTCGCGAGCCACGCTGTGGCCACCTCTGGTCTATAATATAAAAATCTTTTCTTCGTTCCCTAATTTAATTTATAATAATATTGTTTCTCCCTGTCTTTCAAGTCATGACCAGTTTGGCTCACTGTTATAGAAACGCTATTTATTTCTTTTATCTCAAATAGTTAAGAGTGTAGATATAATAATATTGTTTCTCCCTGTTTTCCATGTCATGACCAGTTTGGCTTATTCTTATAGAAACGCTTTTGAATTATTTTATCTCAAATAGTTAAGGGCGCAAATATAAGAATACTGTTTCTCCGTACTTTCAAGTCATGACGAGTTTGGCTCAGAAACACATAAGATTAATTTTGCTTTAAATTTTTTTCTTCATAGTGTAAGGAATCAATGAATATTACTCGACACGCAAGGGAAGCAAATAAGTGATCCATAGCGGGCTGCCCTAATATTTTATTTACATAAAAAATAAATAAATAATCTATTAATCATTTTTTTTAAAATGTCTCAAAACATGGAGAATTTTTTTTTAAATTTTTTATATAGGAAATTTAATGTTAAAATTTTCAATTGTCGATAGATTTTTTCCTATTAATTTTAGAACAAAACTAGTAATACAAAAGATGTTCAAAATTAAAAATGATAAGTTCTTGTGGAGATATCATGAAAATAAAGAAAAAAACTAAAAACTAAAATTATACAAGCATGGCTTAATTTTAAAATATCACGATTTTTCTGAAGCTATTGAAGGTAATAACTTGAAATCTGGAATGAAAATTAGCTTCAAGACGCGAATGTTTACTAAGAAATTTTTTTTAAACAAATTAAATTTTAAAGGTGTAATATGAAAAAACTACTAAAATTATGTGTTTTTATCCGGTTTATTCATGATTTTAAGTCGTAAGACTTAAAAGCAACAGCCATAGAAATTTAAAGTTATCAGCTCCTCCAGGTGTTTTGAAGTAATAGCGATTTCTTAAAATGAAACCATGTTTGATTAATTCTTGAGTTTTTTCTAATTTTCTATTTTACAAATGAAAGCTTTAACATTGAATTTCCCGCATAACTAAAAAATCAAAAACAAAAAACAGACATCCGCTTAGTAAAAAGTTATAAAATCAGTTTTTAAAATCAATTTCTCAATATATACCTATTCTTAGAAAAACTAGGACCCCTCCCCCAACAAAAACAATCCTAAATTATTTAGGAAACCTCGAGTGGTAAAAAGTTTACATCAACTGCTCTTTATTTCATATGAATAATTCCAATTCTTTTTGAGATTTTTGGTGTGGGCCCCAAATACCTGCCTAGGGTGGGGCATGCCAATAAGGGCCCACCTCTAGTTATGAGCCTTGGTAAAGGTTCCCATTTTTACTTTTCACATTGATATTCATAGAATATATTGGGAAAGTATTTGCGATGCCCTGTCTGGGTCCTGGGTCTTTGAGAGTTTGTATCTCAGAGATGAAAAAAGGTTATTTCATTTTGTAACTTCTAGGTGGAAGGAATCGATGCTCTTAATAGTTGGAAATTAGGTTTAGGACATAAAACCAGAAATTGTGGTCCCCAGAGGCCAAAAATTCATTGGTCAGTGTGTACGTTGTTTTCGAGAAAATCAAAACGCAGATGACAGCACCCTACATAACGCCCCTGCATCGCATCAAAACCGTGCAGACATTGCCTCCTCAATTAATTTAGACTTATGGAAACTTAAAAACTGGGGATACCAAAACTTAGTTAACTTCAATGCAGTGAAAACTCAGTGTTGCCTTATTTCTAGGCGCGTCAACAGAAACCTGCCAAACATATCATTCGATTCAAACTCATTGGAATTTAGGAATAAAATTTCAATGCTAGGCGTCCCACTAGGGTCTGACCTTATATCTCAACCACTGCTAAAGCTGCAGCGCGCAAGCTTGGTCTCCTATTTAGGTCTAGACGCTATTATACTCCCAGTCAACTTCTTACACTGTATAAAGCTCAAATTCGTCCCTGTCTCGAATATGGCTCTCATCTGTGGAGAGGGGCCTCCAAGCATTCTCTTGCCACACTGGATGCAATTCAGAA
The DNA here is from genome assembly GCA_024734495.1 of Forficula auricularia. NCBI lineage: Eukaryota > Metazoa > Arthropoda > Insecta > Dermaptera > Forficulidae > Forficula > Forficula auricularia. Next base: position 1,761,169 of record JALMQS010000729.1, read on the forward strand.
GCGAGCAATTAAACTAATAGGAGACCCGGCCCTAACTAACTCACTCGACCAACCCAGGCCTTTAGGGGATGCACCTTTTGGTGTAACTCCTTCTTTCATCATTATCATTAAAAAGCGACTAAAAGGGATTGGACTTGAGGCTACCAACCTCACTACTTAGCTTCCCAGGTACGGAAGCTTGATTTTCGCATAATCACCTAGTCAACTTTTTCAAATTAAGATCATTTTCAGTAATAATGTTGAACATTTAAATTTGCTCGTGTGAGTTTTCTATGCGCAGTGATGCGAGTATTCTATGGATTGAAATTAAATTTTTTTTTATAATCCATTTCGGTGCCAATATTCTCTCAAACTTTACAAAAAATATTATAGAAGAATTGCAATATTTCAAATAGGATTTTTAATAACTCATAAGATAAAAAAGTTTAAGCACACATTCTGAACATCATTACGAATAGCCTAAAGATATTAATGTAACAGTTCTTCGACCGTGCAGAAATTCATTACAAATATTAAAAACTTTTTATCTCCCAATTCTATATATTTACTTTTTAAGGAATGAATGAAAAGACACGATTTTGATAAAGTATGATGATATACACATAGCTTCCTGGACATGCTGATGTATTAAATTTTGTCTTTTTTATTTAGTAATATCTGAAACTTGGAGAAAAAAAACATTTTCCAGCATGAAGCTTAAATTTGTTCCTCAAGTTTGAATTAATTTGTTCCAAGTTTCAGCTTTATATAATTACAAGATATAATTGAAAAAAGTTGTCACTCTTCGCTTTAGTATCATAATGAGCAATGTCGATTATTTTAGCGAAAATGTGTATTTATATCCTAGAGGGCAGCCAAAGTATTGAACTCATTTAAAATTAAAAAAAAAATATTATCTTGAATAAAAATGTCTAAGAGGTGAGGAAAAATAATTTTCTATTTGTCTGGATTACCATATTCACTAAAACTTGTCGTAGAAAGTTCTCTATAATACAAAAAATCGTTTCATTTTCAAAACAAACAGTTCTCAAACTAAAATTGCAAAAATAAATATTATTAATAATGAATCAAGGGTTAAATAAATTGGTGTGTGAACTACCCGATTTTCACTTATAATCTACCTTTTTCTATTAAAAAAAATCTTAGAATTGTTTTTGAGAAAATCAAAGAAAAAAAAACACTCAATGTAGTAGTTTCGGTTGTCCAATTTCAATCCAAATCTTGATTTACTTGCATATTTGATGATTTGGCTTTTAAGTTGTTTATCTAAAGAAAAGTTTCGGCTTAAAGCATCTAAATTGTACATTTTTAATAAAAAGATAAATGGATCAAAAGACTTCCCCAAATAAAGTTCACTATGAAAGATATTAATTTGCCGATGGTAATAGATTCAAATTTACTAGAAAATCATAAGGTGGTGTCATCTATTAAATCCGATGGAATGGAATATTTTTAATTATATAGTCATAGGGGTTGTTTTTCACCCTCTCGGGAATCGAACCCGAGGGAGTGAAAAACAACCCATCTGACATATAATTAAAAATATTCCATTCCATCGGATTTAATAGATGATACCATCTTATGATTTTCTAGTAAAGTTCACTATAATACAAAAATTGTTTCATTTCCAATACTAAGAGTTGCTTAGATTTTGGACTTTTATATTTTACGAACTTCGAGGGCGTGGGTCAGGATGGTCTGACAGCTCGAGAAATTCCATTTTTTGATTTAAATAAAAGATTTAGCATCCCTTCAATAAAATTTAATCAGTTAGTATCTGACACACTCATAGTCACAAAAATACAATTGTTTAATAACCCTTCAACCTTTGGGAATTATTAATTTTCTGACCCATAAATTAAAAATAAATCAAAACCCACAATCCTGAAGACCCCTCTCGAACAAATAATTGACCGTTCGCTCCCGATCAGATTTTATTTTCTCAATTCAAAAATAATATTTCATAAGAAATGCTAATTCAACAATCTGAACTATTTCTGGGTTTGATTTTTAACACAAACATTTTTGAAGCATCGGGCCACCCCTCTCTGAACTGTTTAATTTATTTGAATTGAAGATGTTCATATAATTAAAATTAAAAAATTAAAAAGTGTTGGTTTTAAAATCAAATAGGTATATTTTCTAACAAAATAATTGACTCTGTCTTAGCTTGTGAAAATTGTATTGGATAGAATAAAGTATTTATTTTATGAAACAATCATTTTAGATGAGTAAAATAATAAATTAATAAACTGCAACGGATCGTTGCTAAACTTTATCCAAATTCATTTGAAATATTAATATGTTTGTTCCTTTATTATTAATCAGATATCACTTGCAATTTGTAGTTCATGTTGACATTAATTAAAAATAATTCTGATTTAATAGTCGAGGAATAACCATTCTACATTGGATTTTTGACATTTCGGTTATTGTTGTAACCATTGCTGATGACATGGAGGAATCGACCAAAAATCAAAAATAACGATCGATTCTTATCTAATACTAGAGGAATAACCATTCTATATTGGATTTTTGACGTTTCGGTTTTTATTGGTAACCATTGCTGAAGATACAGAGAAATCGACTTTAAACCAAAAATAGCGATTGATTCTCATCTAATACTTAAGCTTGAGTTGTTTGCCATAAAAGAATTTAGTCTTTTTGATTTTAAGTCGATTCTTCTACGTTTTCAGTAGAGGTTTCCATTAATAGTCAAAACATCAAAAATGGAATGCAATAAGGTTATTCCTCTAGTATTAGATAAGAATCGATCGTTATTTTTGATTTTAAGCCGATTCCTCCATGTCTTCAGCAATGGTTACCAATAATAATCGAAACTTCAAAAACCTAATGTAGAATTGTTATTCCTCAAGTATTAGATGAGAATCGATGGCTATTTTTGATTTTAAGTCGATTCCTCCATGTCTTCAGCAATGGTTACCAATAAAAACCGAAATGTCAAAAATCCAATATAGAATGGTTTTTACTCAAGTATTAGATGAGAATCAATCGCTATTTTTGGTTTAAAATCGATTTCTCTGTCTTCAGCAATGGTTACCAATAAAAACCGAAATGTCAAAAATCCAATATAGAATGGTTATTCCTCAAGTATTAGATGAGAATCAATCGCTATTTTTGGTTTAAAGTCGATTTCTCTGTATCTTCAGCAATGGTTACCAATAAAAATTAAAAAAATTAAAAAAGTACTATCTTACTCTAGAGTAAAGTACTTTAAAATATAATTTTACTAAAAACTCATTCATATTTTGTGGTCCCCAAGGTACCTAATTAGGATATTAAATTTCATCAAAATTGGTTAAGTCATTTTCAAGATATTTAGAAAAACAAAAAAAGTACTGAAATAAAGTACTAATGTTTGTGAACCGATATGTACCAAAAACTAATCAGCGCTTCATTTTGTTAAACTAATAGTAGGTTTTTAATTTCAATTGAATCAGTACAACGGTGTGGAAAAAATCGTGGACGAAAAAAACGCTAACATCCATCCATCCATCCATCCGCACGCACTTTCAAATAAACTGCAACGGATCGTTGCTAAACTTTATCCAAATTCATTTGAAATATTAATATGTTTATTCCTTTATCTATAATCAGATATCACTTGCAATTTGCAGTTCATGTTGACTTTAATTCAAAAATAATGATCGATTCTCATTTAACAGTCGAGGAATAACAATTCTACATTGGATTTTTGACATTTCGGTTATTATTGATAATCATTGCTTAAGACATGGAGGAATCGACTTAAAATCAAAAATAGCGATTGATTCTCATCTAATACTTGAGGAATAATAATTCTATCATTAGATTTTTGACCCTTCGATTATTATTGGTAACCATTGCTGAAGACATGGAGGAATCGACTTAAAATCAAAAATAACGATCGATTCTTATCTAATACTAGAGGAATAATCTTATTGAATTCCATTTTTGATGTTTTGACTATTAATGGCAACCTCTACTGAAAACGTAGAAGAATCGACTTAAAATCAAAAAGACTAAATTTTTTTATGGCAAACAACTCAAGCTTAAGTATTAGATGAGAATCAATCGCTATTTTTGGTTTAAAGCCGATTCCTCTATGTCTTCAGCAATGGTTACCAATAAATACCGAAACGTCAAAAATCCAATATAGAATGGTTATTCCTCAAGTACTAGATGAGAATCAATCGCTATTTTTGATTTTAAGTCGATTCCTCCATGTCGTCAGCAATGGTAACGGATAAGAAAACAACGCGGTTGCTATGGTTGGTACTTATAAAATTTCCTTCCAAATTTTTACCATTTCACAGCGAGAAGCCTAACCATTCTTACTTAAGTTAGGTTAAATGAGCTATATTAAAACGATCAAATGAATAAATTTTAAAGAATTTAAAATTAAAAAAAGTTCTATTTTACTATAGAGTAAAGTACTTTAAAATATGATTTTACTAAAAACTTTATTTAACCTTTTTTGTGGTCCCCAAGGTACTTAATTAGGATATTAAATTTCATCAAAATTGGTTAAGTCATTTTCAAGATATTTAGAAAAAATCTAAAAAGTACTGAAATAAAGTACTAATGTTTGTGGACCGATATGTACCAAAAACTAATCAGCGCTTCATTTTGTTAAACTAATGGTAGGTTTTCAATTGCATTTCAATCAGCGCAAAGGTGTGGAAAAAATCGTGAAAAAACGATAACACACACAAACACATCCATCCATCCATCCATCCCCACGCACTTCCAAAAAAATGGCACTTTTTGGCCTCTCGACGAGATTCCAGGTAATTTTTGGCAAAACCGTCACGTGCTAAAATTCAATCTCATTGGATACTTCAATTTGTGACCTTAATTGAGTCTATGGGTTCCGTAGTCTTTACCTGAGGACCATTTGAAGTCGCGCTTGCCGCGAAACCCATTACAATACTTTCTCCCATGCCTCGCATTGGATAAAGTAAAAAATTTAATTGAAGTTTTATTAATTATAATTTAATGAAATATTTTTTTTTTTTTTTTTTTGCAGCGAGTCAACCTGGAAGCTGAGCAGATTCGTGGAAAATGATAAGTGAATCTTTCATACGAATTTTATTCTCGACTCGAGCCAAATAATCAGAGAGATAAAAAAACGAAGAAGGAACCGTTTTCTATTGAAAAATAAAAATAAATTTTAGTTCCGGCGTAGACGGCCAAACGGAAAAGGTGTGTACTGGAGAAATGAGGGTCTTCGGAGAGGAGATTCTCACCATCCTGGTGAGTTTATTATTTTTTAATTAGGAATATATGACAAAATAAATGTGTTTTATTTAAAACATAATAATTTACTTTATTTATTTATATTTTTTTTTCTATTAAACACAAACCCAGGTAACACACAATATCTTCATAATATTCTAAGAAGATTTAAATGTCCTTAGAATATCCTTAGAATATTCTTAGGATATTGTGGTTACCGGGAAGTGAATTGGATATAAACAAGATCCTTCAGGGGAGATTCCAAGAAGCATGGTAAGTCTATACAATATTTTATCATTGTTATTATTGATTACTTTTACCTATGCTATATTTAAAATTTTTATAATAATATAAATTGTTACTTTTTATTATTAGTATTACTTTTATTATTAGGTACTATTACTTGTTTTTTTTTACTTAGGGAAAGTCGAGGGGTGAACCGAGACTTAAAATTGTCTACACCTACTTCCACTTTTATTTCCAAGTAGAAGACAATAGATGACAATAGATTATCTAATGAATTCCAAAGATGGTGTACACCTAATTCCAATCGCGGTTCACCCCTCGGGGAAAGTGATGTAGGTTTTAGGTGAAACATGATATTAATAAATAAAGTAAAGGAGTGTAGTTTCACAATGAATGAAATAAAACTCAAAGAGGCTTATACGGACTCAATATATTTCGGATTATTAGTCCATCATCTGATTAAAAACTGAGTTCTTCCCTTTACTTTATTAATTACTATTACATGTTTAGCATTATAATACTTTTTCAGTTTTATTTGATAAATATGGTAAAGCAAACTTGCTGGCCGTCCTGGGTATTGAGTTCATTCATTTTTTTTAAAATAATTTTCAAATATGATTTTTCTTCATCTCTTTCTGGCATTTGCCTCTTATTTTTCTCATTGCTTCCCAAAGCGAACCGTTTGCCCCATAGAAAGACACAATTAATATTTTGAGTGCCAATTAGAAAATGATGTCGATTTAATCTCTATTGTTTATTTATCTTTTATAACTTACAAATTGTAATATAAATATTGTATATCTTGCAGAAAGTCAAATTATAAAAAGTTTTTCAAGAGGATGCTTGATACAAATAAACATATACCTATATATAAATGAATCTATATGCGTTTGTGTGTGTGTGTGTGCTTTTATTTGATAAAGACTATAGTTTCAAGGCTTTAGTATTAATCTCCAGTCTTTCTTATAAATAGTATTAGGTTGATGCATAATTATGGAACGTTTGTATTGGCGCGTTTTTCTTTAGCCAAAAATGGCGTTTTGTTTATTTTTTTATAAAAACAATCTTCTCTATTTATAGTTAATAAAAATGCGTGTCGAAAACCATATTCATATTCGTCATATTATGCTCTACCACTACGAGAAAGGATGGAAGGCAGCACAGTCATTTCGCGATCTCAACGAACTTTTTGGCGAAGGAACAATTACTGATAGTGCAGTACGGAAGTGGTTTGCCCGTTTCAAATCAGGTGACACTAGTTTGGAGGATAAAGAAGGAAGAGGTCGGCCATCGGATTTTGATGAAGTTTGACTATCAGTAATTGTTCCTTCGCCAAAAAGTTCGTTGAGATCGCGAAATGACTGTGCTGCCTTCAATTCCTTTCTCGTAGTGGTAGAGCATAATATGACGAATATGAATATGGTTTTCGACACGCATTTTTATTAACTATAAATAGAGAAGATTGTTTTTATAAAAAAAATAAACAAAACGCCATTTTTGGCTAAAGAAAAACGCGCCAATACAAACGTATACAATACAAACAATACATAATTATGAATCAACCTAATATATTTGTTTTCTGTGGATGACTGGGTACCTTCAGAAGAAGTGGTTCATTTGAATGTACTCATGCACAGGAAACAAATATACATACTATTTATGTAAGAAAGACTGAAGATGAGGGCTAAAACTCTAAAACTATAGACTCTATAAAATTATTTAAATATTCATTTATATTTAGATATCTTCTTCTTCTTCTTCAAGTGCCATACTCGATTCCGAGTGTCGGCGATTACTGTGAAGAGTACGAGTAATTTTTCTGGTGGAAATTTTTCACAGTGATGGTTTCCCATTGCCTTCCCCGAATATTTAGGTATAGGTATGTTTGTTTGTATCAAGCAGAGAATATGCTCATTGGATTCATTTTGAAAATTGACAATTTTACTACTCTCGACAAGAAAATCATTTAAAATAAATTCAGGTTTTTTTTTATTTGAAGAACGGTACATTTATATTTCTTTTTGATAACTGGATTGAATATTACAATTATCTATTATAGAAGGGGGATCATATTTTTCTGATATTTCTAGGTGATGTATAATCTAAAAGGTTTAGGAAACTCTGATCAGTGTCTGGATTCTAATATACAATAGAACCACTCTATCCAATAATTAGTTTTGCTCTAGGCAAAAATCAAAGAAGCTAGTTAACGAAGGAAATGTAAAATGTATTATTCTTATGTGAAAATAGAGTTTGATTTTCCGAAATCTTTCTGCCATTAAATACCAGGAGTGGTGAATTTATTATTATATTACCTACTTGTAATTTAGAAATTCTATTGATATATATATATATATATATATCGAAGATATCGTGATTTTTTACCAATAAAATCTGACCTGAACATACAAACATATAAACACATACAGGGTAATTCACGGTCGATGGCACGTTAGACGTTTATGGAAAACGAAACACAGGATTTTTCTGAAAATTTAGCACCTTACATTTTCTTACCTGTTCTATCGATCTAAAATATTTTCAGCATTACGACGTTTCGGCTTCCATCAAAAAGTCGTAGCGACTTTGTTTTTTTAAATAGAACACCTCGTATATTAATACGTTTTTAGAACCGCCCTTTTATTAAAATACTTTTTTGTTAATATTGTCCTATACCTATCTCTATCGGTTTTTCGAGATAAAAAATAATTTGTGTTAAAAATGGTTTAAAATATTGCCCTAATTAAACTTAAATAAATTAGTGCTCTCAATTCATGAAAAGTTAATATTTTGGTGGTAGTTTAGACAGACCCAAAGTATTTAATGTACGCCGAGAAATCGATTCCATATTATACAGGGCGTCCTAAGATTACTATTATTTCCGTTATTCATAAAAGGGGTCAAAAGTTCGTTTTTTCAAATGAGACCCCCCATATATTACTAAATAAATTGAAAGACGAAGAAAAATGCTTTAAGACGATATATCAAGTCCCTATACCTAAAACATCAAGTTTTCTTAATAAAGCCGCTTTTTTGTGAAAAATTACTTATGTGGGGGTTGAAATCGAGTGAAAAAGTTAGGCGCAATTACAAAATGGAGAAACACTGGATTAAACTTAGATAAGTAATTATAAAGTAAACATCCTGTTTGTTCTAATTATCAAGTTATGTTATATTATGAATATTATGATTTAGCTTCAAACTTTTAGTAAATTTTAAGTTCGATTTCTGCCTTCTAAAAACCAAAAAAATAACTATCAAATTGTTCTTATTTTATTTAGTTGTACTCTAATAAATTACAATATCTATCTATAAAGATAAAGATGTTTCAACCTTGCACCATCACCACAATCTCTACTAATTATATCTATCTATTGTTAATGCTAGATCTTCCTTAAATTCGAGCCCGTTCTACTGCCAATCTTGCGGAGAATCTTGACCATTTGATCTTAGTACACTAGATTATATGAACTATTAGCAATTAGAATTATATGGAATATTTTTTTATTTCTTTACTGAGTTATTTACTCTTTAATATAATTCTCAAGTTATATCAAACCAGTCAAGGCCAATTAAATAAATGTTTATATATTCAAATGCATTGAGAATTCTTACAGGGATTACCCTATCAATATGTATTGGATTTTATTTTATACAATAACCTTGATTAAGGTGATTCAACCGAGAGAAATTGGTATCGAATTTATTTAAAACATTAAAAAAAATGAAACTTTAATTTATTTGATTAATCATTGCCATAATATCTATTTTTTTTTTTTAATAATAATTAACATTTATTAAATGATCGTAAAATCTTATAAATTTGGCAATTTTCTTTTATATCAATTAAAACCAAGTCTATTGACCCTCGTTCTTTTTTTCTTTCCTTATACTACTGCATTATCTTGAATATTATATAATCAGAGACAGTGATTTTATGATTTTAGCACAGAGACTAGATCAGGCGACCCGTTAAGTAACAGTTTAATAAAATTAATAAGGATATTTTCAAAGAAAACATTGAGATCAACAATTAAAAAAAATAAATAAATAACCAAAATCAGAAGTCCCAAAACTACCCTAATAGCACAATGTTTCAAACTATATAGTAACTATATTGTGCCTATATAGATTTTGAGAATCTATAAAGGCACTATATAGTTACATATAGTTTGAAACATTGTGGTACTAGGGTATGGCTCCGCGGGCCAAATCCGGTCCATGAAACTTTTCCGCGGCTACTACAGAATTAATTCACAAATATTTACTATATTAAATATTAATGCCATATAATAGCGTATTATTAAAATATGTTATATCTGGCCTGCCCATAGTTTTCAATTTTCACATGTGGCCCTATTTCTAAAAAGTTTCGGGACCCCTGATCTATATCAAAGTTGTAAAGATTCTTGCCGAAGCAGCAAATTTGTCCGCTCAGAATTGGTCTTTTATGCGCTCAAGACACGATGGGTAGCTAAATTAAAAATATTGTTTTTTAACAATTTTAAACAGATGAAAAAAATTAAAAAATAAGCTGATGTGGCCATTCATATGACTTGGCCATACACCTGGTCTCTCTATTATATTTAATACCAGCTGACGAACCTCCCCTCGCCCATTTTGGGTGGTTAGCTTTTGCATTTTGAGTCTTCTAGGCTCCCACTGATTTTGTATACAAAATCTGGCTGGGCTTGGTTCAAGGGCTTGGATTTTCAATTTTTTGACCTTCCCTCCATTTTGGATGGTTAGTTTTTGCATTTTTACTCTTCTGAGGGCCTACTGATTATGTATACAAAATTTGATTGAGTTTGGGTCCAGACTGATGATACTATTTAATTAGCAATATCAGTTTTCTTCAATTTTTGTTTAGAATATTTTTTTAATCCTTCACCTGCTTTTTTTGGTCACTATCAATTTCACATAGTGAATAGTCATTTTCATAAGGTCATATTTGGTGCATTATTTCGTACAAATCGATTAAAGGATCATTCACCTGTACGCTCGCATTAAAATATAAAAAC
>JALMQS010000073.1:0-78531 GCA_024734495.1 Forficula auricularia
CGACTGTTAAATGAGAATCGATCATTATTTTTGAATTAAAGTCAACATGAACTGCAATCTAACTAAAACTGGCGTTAAATTGTTTTTTTCAAAATTGGACTTAACACCACTTTCAAAGAAAACGGCTCATATATTTTAATACACTTTAAATATTTGTTTGGAGGAGTCGGGTTGGCCGAGCTGGCTAACGCGCTGGCCCCGCTTCAGCATCGTTGATGACGATGTTCATGCGGGAGGCCGGGGTTCGATCCTGGCTAGCATATAAAATGTCTACAGTCTAAAACTCGGTTCCCTCACTAACCCTACTAACACTTCACTGATGTGCTGTCTAAATGGGCTTTGTTCCCGGTGACAATAAATAAATAAAAAAAAAAAAAATAAAAAAATATTTGTTTCATGTTATTTGTTATTTTTATTTAAATTTAAAAAAAAAAAAAAAAAATTCAGTCGAATAGAGAACCTCCTCCTTTTTTGAAGTCGGTTAAAAATTGCGGGCCTCGCAGCTCTATTTGTATATAACCTAAATATTCTTCAATTATTTAAAAAATAAAAGTGTATAGAGAGATATTATATCTATTTAGGCTTTATAATAAAATAATTATATTTATTCTCTGCTAACTAATAAAACATCAATAAACATTTAAGTTTTGAAATTAAAGTTAATATTAAATTAACAAATATTTAATGAATTGAATTACTGAGGAAATGTATTTATTAATAATATCCATTAATTACTGCATCAATAATTAATAATTATTACTCATTTTGAGTTGAAAACCAAAGCCCATGAATGAACTCCGTTGAATCGCAAAATTGATTGATGGTGGGCAACTGAATGAATTGTTCTTGGTTCAAATTAATCATTGATTGTTTTAGCCATCCAGACAATTTATTGTGAAAACAACAATTAAATTATTATAAAAATATAATCATTATTTTTATCTTGCTTTACTTAACTGCCCACATTTTCATTTTCCAAACCATTTTATATTAGCTATGTGCCTGAAAATTCTTATTAAAAATAAATGAGTGAAGAGAAGTCTGGTGTGAATGCGGGAAATAATTGGCCCTTCGTCCTTCCCAGATTTTTCCCCTCTCCTGGATTAAAAATATTCCTATGCGCGTGGCTGGGGCTTTGGTGCAAACTAAAATTTGCAATCCCAAAAAATTATAAATGCAAAAATTTATTTTAAAAATCTTAAACATTATAATTTGCTTGACTAAAGGTAATTATTAATACATAAACTCTCATCAATATGGAATAAGGAGTTATTTAATTTGATACTTACATGAATTGCATCTCATTGTAGGAAATGCCCTGAATTTATTTAAAATAATTTTTTTTAATATCTATTATAAATTTAAATAAATACAAATCTTTTATAAAGACAATCTCCAAACGTTTATTGAAATACCAAACGTTCCTCTTTCTTTATCAATGGAATTTTAATTTAGAAATTTTAAAAAAGAAAAAAGTTGCTTTATGAAATGAACTAGATGCGAAGCCCGCCTTCGGCGAGCCTTTTTCTACCCAGGGGCTTAGCCCCCTGGATCCATTCCCCTACCATGAATCCCCTTCAATTCCACCAACCCTATAAATGTCCTCTAGACTCTCTCCTCTTCCCCCCTCGCAACTCTAACCAACCTCCGAACCATACCAGCCCGTGAGGAGGATTAATTATTTTTCTATTGATTATAGGTATGTACTTTCTAATGGGTGATGGTCCACAAATTTTAATTCTCCAACCGGGTTCGTGAGTTGGGAATTTGATCAGAGTTTGGGAAAGAGAAGATAGTCCAGAGGACATGTATAAGGTTAGCGGTTTTTTTAAAGGTTGGCCATTGATGATCGGAAGTGGGTATAGGGGTCAGTGGGATGGATGGGGATTAGAGGAGCCGCCGCGGCGGGTCTCTTTTATCAAGAAAATATTATTTCTTTAATGTTTTTTGTTCGTCGATATACATATATTAAAATTAATTTTTTATTATATTTTCAATTTTTCATACAATTTCCAAAAGAAAAAAAAATCGAAATGTTTCTTTTTGAATATATTATGAAATCTGCAATTATAATACACTGGTTTATTTTTGACCGGAAATGATGAAAAATGTAACTAAAACTAAACCAGAAATTGTTTTTATTAGCTCTACTTGCATTAATATATTTATCTTAATTTTAATTATAAGAATATATAATATATACCTATATGAATCAGTATAAATCTCTCAGTGTTGCTTTATATTCATTTCATATTGCAACTTTTATTTTTTATTTTTTAAATTTCCTTAATTAAAATTCCATTGATAGGGTGGAGGAATTCTGTCAAAACGTTTGATATTTTAATAAAGTTTGAAGATTGTTTTTATAAAAGATTTGTATTCATTATCTAGTCACAATCAATACTATTATTTCAGTATAAATTTATTTATACCCGATTCCACATTGAGATTTCACCTTTAAAAAGGGAAAATTGAATTTATTATTACTATTATAATTATTGTACAAGAGAACCACATCAAAGAGTAATATTTTTCCATCAACACAGAACGAGACTCTATTATCCAATATTTCGATATTCCGAAATTATTTCTGTCTCGATTAGATAGAATAATAAAGCATTTACTCTACCATTTTAATCAAGTTAATTCTATCTCTTTCTAGATGTATTTCGTTTAGGACAAGACATTTCCTAGAATTGAGATCTTAACATTTACACTCTCTAAATAAATAATTATAATTAACATCTTGATCTTTGTTCTCGAAAGGATTTCACTCTTTTCTTAAAATCTTCATTCCCATTGATTTATCCTTTACGAATAGGTGGATAAAAAAATGTAATTGATTGCTTTTATGAACTTGGAATTATTTTATAAAGCTTTTTTGGAAATTATTTTGGATGGAAACAACAAAGTCGATTTTTTTTAACGTAAAATTTAATAAATTAAAAAATCAGGAGTTAAATTTTAATAATAAAATTAATGAAAATGAATCAATTTTTTCTTATATCTCTTAAAAGGAGACAGTTTTTGCATAAAAGATTAATTTTCGTTATGGACATCGTCATGAAAGGGGGGGGGGGGGGGGGGGGCAAAGACTGGAAAACAAACTTGACTCCTTGGAATCTTTTAGGTCCTTTCATCACCAGATCAGAATTTTATTTTATAAATTTTTTAAAATGAATTTGACACCAACAGAATATTCTTGTGGCGACCCTGTGGCAAGCTTGTTGTTTTTCTAGCTTTCAGATTCTACTTTAATCAGAACTAACGTAGATTAAAAATAAGATTTTTTATTATCAATATTGTACACAAAATCTATAAAGGTATCAAATGTGTGCTTTGAATTACTTATAAAACATTATCACAACCATAATAATTAATTTGTTTCTTTATTTTAGGGAAGTCGGGAAGAGCTTAACAGCCAAATTTGAAATAAATGTTAAATAAAAAAAATAAAAAAAATAATCCTGATAATTTTGAAATAAGATCAGTTAAAATAATGTTTAAAGGAAATGTTTACTAATCAGCATCTCGTAAACTTTATTGCGGCGCCTAGTCCCTAGTTATGACCCTACAGGTTCTCTGGAACGTGCCCCCTCCCCTATTTTTTTGCCACATTTAGATTTAAGAATGTAAAGATTCATCAAAGTATATATGCCATTGATTTTAATCAAATTATTTTAAATTCTGTCAAATCATTTATTTGCTACAAGTTAAAAGTTAGATTTAAAAAAGCTATAGGAAACCCTTAATTTGCAAATTTCACTCGAATTTAGCCTCTTGTTTTTATCAAAATTTTAATTACATAATTATAAATATTTATTTAAAAATAAATCATAATCATGCAATTAAAATATTGACAAAAATTTATTTAATTAAAATAAGCCGACCAAGTGTGAGTCTGACAGTACCTTATATATCTTCCAAAATACTAGCTAGATATTTCAAATTCGTTCTTATAATATTTGTCGTTGTTCAGGAGAGATTGAATGAATTCGTGAAATTTTTACCTAATTTTAATTTAAACCACTTGTAAACGTCAACAGGTACCAAAACCACTTCAAAATAACCACTAGGGCGCTCCTTACACCGTCATTTTAAAATAAATAAATTAAAAAAAAGAATTGCTTAATTCTTGTTAAATAAATCTTTGCAGGGATATATCACACCCCATTATTTTTAATCCCTCACAAATGTTGACTCTCCCCACTCTAATTAAGTATTCGATTAGAATTTTAATATAATTTTCAATTTTGGAGAGCATGAATACATATAGATAATTTGTAAATTTCAAGTTTGTATCATGTTTAGTTTATGAGCAAATAATCTTCTGAAGAGGCAGACAGACATTTTAGCTACACTGATAAGGCCTCGTTTTACTTGTAAACCGATCTCTAAAAACGGTTTTAATTTATTATATTTTAAAAATTATGAGTGACTATGTTTTTCACTTTTGATATTATATTTAAATATTTATCATAAGAGGAATTTTTTTTAAGAAGTTGATATGTTACCTGCCCCTCGGTAAATGTATTTCTGACGACGCCCATAATTTGAAAGAACATGTTTGTTTAATTTTGGAAAATATGTTGAGTCCTACCTTCGATCGGGTAGCAGAAAAAGTTTGGCGTAGGGATTCCTCGGTTGACCATTCTCGCGCATTGGTAACCCCGCTGCGCAGACCACCGTGACCACCAAATGGAGTGATGACTGATCGTACCAGAGTTTAATCTGCATTCGGCCACCAACAGCTCTTCTTGAGTGAAGTCGCTCCCTATGTGCAGTAGTGCGTTCTGGAGAGCCGCCTGGAGAAGTGACCAGGACACTTGGTTTATCCCGAGGTTGACGGTTGATACTTCCACTGCCACTTCCTCCAGTTCCGTAGAGATCTGCGGCACCAGTGCGTGTTCCAGAACGTGTGTCAATGGTACCTAACACTCCCCTAACCTAGCACGTAGCTGGCTCCTTAGCTAGGATTCTAGTTCAGCCTGTTTATTTACATTGCGAAGGATTTGAACCTAAGAAGAGGAACTAATCAACTAATGGAAAATGAACGCGAAAGAAAATGAATATTGGCTAGCTTATTGAAAAAGAATAAAAATGCATGGCTTTTGAAATTAAATAAATCATCAATCGATCCTGGAAAAGATGACACCCTTGAGAAGAAGAAAAATAAACATACTAGTCTGCTAAGTTGTTGCTCCCATGAAAGTGAAAAAGAAAGTGGAAGAGAAAAAAGAAAATGTAGAAAAATGTGATGAAAGGAAAATTAAGAATGAAATGCACAAATCAGTAGGCTGCTTAGAATATATAGTTTATGTCATTATGTGACCTGCAAATAAAATAACAGGCCAACAAATCTAAAAGCAAATGCTGGCTTCAATATGGCGGCGGCTGCTGTGACTGCTCTATTCGGCACCTGATTCTCTTTTGAATTTCTTAATTGCTACAGAATCAGAAATGAAAATAAATGACTTGAGATTTCAATTGAAAAGAAAAGAAGAGTGATAACAATTTCAAAATAAATGAAGATGGTAAAGAATAGAGAAAGAGATTCACCTAATAAAATGAATAAAGCATAGAAATAGCCAAAAGCTTTTTGTCATTTTGAAAAAATGAGAATTGAAATTAGATAGAAAGTTTGATTTTTTTCGAAGGAAATAGGGATGATCTACTTGTTGGGCCATTTTCTGTCATCGGGCCCAAGTACCTGGTTGTATGACCGAATGCTGACGTTGATGCCAATTTCTGGAACGGCCAGCCCCGATTGCTGGTGTTGTCTCTGTTGTCCCCTGTGTAGTTGGGATCATCCCTGAATGTGGAGATGGCAGTGACGTCACTGAGTGAGCCGATCTTGAGATCACCATTTGCACTTGAGGTTCCATTTTCGATTCCGCAATAATCTCATACACTTCTTGGAAGCTCTTTCCTTTTAAAGGTTGGCCATTCCATTCAATCACTTCATCTCCTGCGGAGAATCAAAATAACCTATGCTAGAATCGCATTTGTTTATTATATTCATTTTCATAGAAAATTGCAATTGAAAATAGCTATCCATTTTTTTTTTCAATCGTAAACCAAGAATTGATTAAAAAAATTTAGATTATAATCGATTCACAATATTGTCAATCAATCATTCATTGATTCTTTTTCAATTGAGGATGGAAAAGAAGTGAAAAAATCTGGTGTGATTTAACACACCACGTGACTTTGCCATTTGCCTGCCACATATAAGTCTCTTTTATTTCATTTTTGAAACAAAAACAAGGATAAGATTGGGCCGGTTCAAACAGAAACGCTGATTTTGAATTTAAAATTAGTGAAGCTTTTCGGGCGTCATGTTTTATATTCTTTGAAAATAAATGAAATTTCTATTTTTATGTTATTTATTTAATTTATTTATTTTTATATTTAAAGAGAAATTTCTATTCTGAGGTTGGCAATAGGAGAAATCATGGGTTTGATAAAACGTTACACGCGATGGGACGGATGTGACGTCACATGCACTGGTGAGCTCTAAAGGGATAGATGCGGGAAAGTGTTGCATGCGCATTTGAATCCGCGTATTGTACTATCTGAGATATTCTGTAAAAATAGAAACGAGGAAAGAATAAGAAATCTGCCATCGCCACCAATATTGTTACCCGAAGAATTTGCCACCAGTAGTTGCTCGACATTTGTTCTAAAAATATAAAAATAAATATCCAGCGAAAAAAATAACATAATTTAAAAAACTCAAAACAAGCCAAAAAAATATACTTCTGCATATATTTAAAGAGATGTTACTGACGTGCCTAAAATTCACTTCTAATCTGTGTCCCAGATACAACATATTTATTTTTTTGGTCGAATAAGCTTTGGAATTTGGAGTTCCGGTTAATGAAATTTTCCATTTCGAGCCCTGTATAAAATAATTTAAGTAATTTATTATAAACGTGCAAAAAATATTATTGCTTTTGGTTAGTTGTTTTCAAACTATATAAAAAAGAATTTAAAACTATTTTGATTAAAAAATTAAAGTAAATCACGATGCTTTCCCATAGTACGTATGATAAAGTAAAAATTGAAATGATCAGATTATTTCGGGAAATTATTAGAAATGGAATAATATAGTTTTTTTTTAATGCAATCGAATGCAAGAAGGGGCGCACCAGTAAAGGAGCAGCCCCTATGGATTTTGAAAGACCCTTGCATTACCGAAGAGAAGGAAAAGTTGTTTAAATGAGAGGGTGGAGACGTAGATATTTATGCACTCGGGTTTTCAAGGTATATTGTTTATGATCTTGATGGTCCGAAAATTTAAATTTTTACTTTTTCATAAACAATATGAGTAATTATTTACTGTAATTGTTCAAAAAATTGGTGTTTTTGTTGAGTTTTTTCAAAACTAAGTAAAAATCACGGCTAAAAAAAGTTTTAGTTTAAAGAAAAAGTCATTTTTTAAGAAGTATTAATTATTTTTAGAATTAATTAAAATGGTGTCTTTTTCTACGTGTTTTTCATAGTTTTTTTTTTCATTTTCTTTTCTTTTAATATGAAAAATAAAATTGAAGCAAATGAATTGTTTTTATTTTATTTTAAATAAAAGTCGATTTTCTGATTTAATTCTGACATTTTTTAAATTTATATTTCTTTAAGCATAATTTTTACAATATTTACTATCAAATGCTTTTTAATAGGCCTTTCATATTGATTTTTCTAAAAAGAGTTAAAGTTATAACCCTTGTTGAGTCATTTTAATAAAAAACATCAATTTTTTCTAACACGATTACAATTACTTTTAAAACAAGGTTACATTACAAGGTGTTTTTTCTCTAGCAAAACCCTCTCATTGAAAAAGTGATATAACAGCTTCACATTACAAACACTAACTACAAATTAAAATATTTTGAGTTGGGACCGTCTTCTTCAATTTCGATATAAATATAAATTTACGAGAGGGGCAGGTGTATGAGAAAGTCATGTGGATGATCACAACATCTAATTACAATTTTATTTTATTTTTTTCAAATCTTATTTTCTTTTCTATCTTAGTATATATATATATATATATATGGCTTCGGATACTTAAGTCCATTTAGCCAAATCCTATTATAATACTTTGTTTAAGTATTAGCAGCGATAGTGCAAGAGTCGGATTATAGTTTTTGCGGTGAACGAGTCTTGAACTCTATACGCTCAACCAACCCGACCTGCTATTCTATATCTAATTCTAAAAATAAATTATTTACTATAGTTAATATAATTCAAAAAATTCTTCGAATTTTAGACCTGCTGAATTTGTTATATACATCCTCACTTAAAAAGCACAATGTTTTTTGTTTTTTTTCCTAGTTCATATTTTAATCTTAATTTTTGAAGAGCATCTCTGTTTAAAATACTTAGCCATTTCTAATGGAATTCAAATTATCTTAATATGTAATATTAATATTAATACAGCTTATAGCTCAAGTGGTTTTGTATTCAAATTATTCTGTTCAACTCTGATAGTGCGATCATTTGAAATATTCCTTTCCCATACCGTGAGATTAAAATAATTAAAATAAAAGCATTTGAGAATACTTTGCAGCTATTACTAAAGATAATTCTATGAATTTATTTGTTTTATAAAAATGATTTATAAATTCAACACTCTTTAAGGCCGGTACTTTTCAGTCGTGATTAAAATATTTAAACGAGCCGATTAACCAAATCACCGTTACTTTCACATTTTCGAGTACTTTTTATCCCAATTAGCTCATTTTCGTGATTAAATATAAGGGCAGTTGGTAAATTAATCAATCTCTATTTTTTGTTACTGTGATACATGTGATTCTACTCCTCTGAGATTTTCTGATTTGACAAGCTTTAATTTAACTTCATCTTTTAGTATGTTTGGGTCAAATTTTGTAGCTGAATTTTAAACCAGTTCCACCCAACCAATTGAACTTTTGGTCCTGGTGACAATACAATCCAGTAGGCTCAGTTATGTAATTTTGTCTATAATTTACCTACATGTACATTTAACCATCTTACATTTTGCCCCTAATGCTTATATAACATAATGTATTCTTATGCACAGAAGAGGAATACCCTACAGGCGTTGAGTTTTGTTCTTTCATTTATCTAGAATGATTGAAGAAATAGTCAAATAATATCTGCGGAAATAAACTTTTCGAAGTTTCCTAATTGATAATTAATTTAGGAGAAAAAGTAAAAACATTTTTAAAACGCAGTATTCAGTTCCCAAATTTAAGTAATTTGGCCTTTTTGTCACCGAATGTCATGAATTTCCTAACCCGTAAAATGGAGGGGTGAAGATTGTAGGGTAAATTTTCTTCATATTTAAATAGTAAGTATAAGATCAAATTTGTACACATTGAAACTGAAAGAACATAGAGATTTTTTAATAGAAAAACAAATAATAAACAATCAATAATCCTGATAATTTTTTAGTTTTATTTTCTCATATTTTTTTTTAACAAGGGGTAAATACACGTGGATTGCTTGTTCATAGGAGTTGACAAAATTGAAAAGGTTAGAAAACACTGTGCTAAACAGCCCTAAACTATTCGGCTTCGTTACCATTAACATACATATTTATATGAGTATATTCTGATTAATAAAGAGAAAATTTTCGTCGAAATTGGTCATGTTCAAATAAAATTGTCATTGATTGTTTTATAAACTAATTGTATTTACTTCATAATATATTATATAGATGAATATAAATGATTGTAAAATAATATTAGAAAAAGGGTGTAATGATAGTGAAAATAAATATAATAAATGCAAGGTGAGTTTCACAAAATTATTTATGAAACTCACCTTGCATTTATCTAATAGAACTATTAATAAATAATGTTTTACCTTGCTCCTACAGTATGATCTTTAACAATTGGTAATGAGAGTGATGATCTGATTTTAAATAAAATAAATAAATAAATAAATAAATAAATATATAGCTATATATATATATATATATCAGTGGCGGTTGGTGACTTTTCAACCAGAAAAAGTACTCTTCATTTTTTGATATTTTATTTTAATTTTAGCTTTTGTTGCAAATTTCCTCGAATTCGCCTTCATTTTTGTTATTTATCAAATTTAACATTAAATTTTTTTAAAATGTATTTTGGGACCTTCGCCCTAAACGGATACTGCTTTGTGTGAGTGAGGATAGGAGTCAGAAATTAATTCTCCTGACTTAAACTCCACATTCCCTGAAATGCAAATTGACCATCTTGCACAATGAATCAGCCTGTCCTATAAGAAAATCTTAAATTTCTTCTAATTCTATTGCTATAAGCAAGCTATGACTTGTCTATACAACTCTTAGTTATTTCCGATCTTATACCATATATTGAGAGTTCTTGGAAATGGATTAGTTCAAAGACTCTCGAATCATCTTTATTAATTCTTTTTTTATATTATTACTATTTCAATAGTTCCTATTTGAGAACAATTTATATTCGAGTAAAACTTATCTGGACTTGTGTTTGACATGCTTGAACTGGAAGATATACCTACTAGACAGGGACTTAAAATCTTCTATCACCACTCTTTACGGAAAATCATTCATTTTAATTGCCCCTTGAAATTATGCAACCATTTTATTTCATTTCGAGAACCAATATACTTTTCAAAACAAAAAAATATTTTTTATAGAAATATTTGAAATAACGGATAATAATTTAAAAATTTAAAGATCCTCCTTAAATTTTGAAGTGACCTTATATATTTATGAAAATACTCCTGACCTTTTGAAATTTGAGGGATGCGCCGCATCCAGAAAGCATCCGCACGTCCATGGTATATATATATATATATATATATATATATATATATATATATATATATATATATATATATATGAATCAGTGGCGTGCGGTCCATGGATGCTTTCTGGATGCGGCGCATCCCTCAAATTTCAAAAGGTCAGGAGTATTTTCATACCGTATAGATAATATTTGAATTTTGTGTTGCTTTATTTCCATTTGCTTTAATTTAAAATGTATGCAACTTTTTAGCAAATTTAAAGAATAGAAAAATAATAATAAATAATTTCCTATTTGATTCACTTCTACTATCTTATCGCAAATGCTTGGATTTTATGTTGAAAAGGGAATTAATTAGTTTACATGTACTCGACGCATGAGTTCATTAAATATTTATAAATTGCAAAAAAAATCTTAATTAAAATGATGTTTTTTCATGTTTTTGATTTAATACAAATAATTTGCACTATTCTATGGATGAACGTTTATTTTCAACATTGAAAAGGATTCAATCATTCAACAGAAGTAGCCAAAGTGAAGATAGAATATTCGCTCTCGCATTAATATCATTTGAAAAAATCTAATCTTAAATTTGAAAAAGAACTAAAAATTACCATATTGATGAATTTTGCAAAAAGGAGCCATGAATAAAATAAAATTCAAAAAATGAAGTTTTTTTTGAACAGCACCCCCTAGCTGAAAATTCACCACCTGCCACTGATATGAATGTATTTATTTCTAATTAAATGTGTGTGTATCTTTTGGGATCAAGGACACCCTCTTTGATTTATTCTCGTGAAGTTACTATTACTATCCAAATTTATTATATAAACACCGAAAATACCGGCCTTAAGTATTTTACTAGCTTTCCGATCTTTCATTTAATTTCAATTACACCCCGGATTCCGATTGAACTCTAGATTTTGTTATCACTAAATCTAGATCACTATAAGCCGCTGAGGATCGAACACTAACCTGGTAACAGTTGGCCTTCAATATCCGCGATTGATCCTTTCTTGACCTTCTCAATGATGGCGGCACGAGTACCATCTTCCATCAACTTTCCACCGATGACTTTAAGGCCCAATATGGAAGCTGACGAGGTACTCGAACTTGATGAGCCGAGCGAATCCGATGTGGAGCCTTTCTTAAGAAGTAATCGGCCAATAAGCCTACTGCCATCTTGACTTGGCTGCCAAGCCAAGGGATGTTGCTGCTGGAAAATTTCGGCCACCCTCACATACACACTCGACACCCACGAAACGGAAACATTTCGCTCAGACTCTTCCACGGAACCACGAATATGAGTAATCAAGGACCAAAAAGCAATAACAGACATCGTGATTTGGGTATTAAAATCCAGTTAAATTCAAAAATCGTTACCGATGAACATTAAGCTACTTATTCAACATTTATTATTTCGAACTGATCGACATTTTCTAACTTAATATTAACCTCTAGTTCATTTTGGAAAGAGTTTATTTTTTATAAAATTTTATGAAGGTATATTTGGAATTTACTAAAAATTATAATCCTGTTACCTATTTTTTTATTGTTTTGTAAATGAGGAATTTTTCTAAACGTAATTATCGGCTTATTTTGTGGTTTTTAATGTCCTCTATATAAAATATATTTTTAAATATATAAGATTTAATTAAAAAAAGCCTATTAGAGTGATTCCTATAAATAGTGTAATTAAATATTCAATTTTAACTTTCGAACTACCCATCAACATAATTAAGCCATCAATTTTTTCTTCTCTTCGGTAATGCAATGTCTTTCGAGATCCATAAGGGCAACATCTTCTTGGTGCCCGTTCTTGCATTCGATTTCATAAAAAAAATCCCAGCCCCTCAGATTATATTCCAAGGCATATGCTATTTGATATTTTACCATTGTTAGGACTAATTTACTTTGTCAAGTTATGCGTGCAATCATTTAAAGTTACAAACAAAAAATCCTTAATTTGACAGGAATTTTGACACTATAGCTAAAGTCGCGTTCAAACTAGCTAAATGGTGACGTAATAACTCTAATCCCCTTTTCTTCTTTATCTAATGAAGATATATATAAATCCAGGTTTTCCTGTTCTCCTTCTTTCTCCTATTTCTCTCTAAAATATTCTTCAATAACTGAATCAAATAATCTGATATCTAATCTTCAACAAATCCTTCGACAAAATTCTCTTTTCCTTACTTCTAAGTTTTCTCTTAAACCCTTTGATCTTTAAAAATCCCATCAATATTATGTTAACTTAATCTGCTTCTTCTATCGTCCAAGTTTACACCACTAATAATTCTTTATTAATATATTATCCTATGTTCTATACTTATTGATTAGAAGAAGTATAGATTTTATTTCTGATTAAACTGCTTTATCAATTTTCGACATAATTTATTTGTGACATCCTCGTCCCAAGTTATTTTCACTTTCCAGGTATCACTATTCTTTAAATCCTGCTTTATTCTCTTCGATTCTAAACTTCTTTTTCTTTTGCCTTTCTTTTTCTTCCATCTAAAACCTTCTTGTTTTCATTAATTTTCATTTTAATCCTCTCTTCAAAACATTGATTGATTCCGTATAAAGTGTTTTCTAATGCTTTTTTATTGTCTCTTAAAAGAGCAATTTCATCAACCGACAAGGTACTGTGAAATAAGAATGAAATCGAGAACTTGCTATGGAATCGCAATAGATATTGAATATTTTAACTTTATCAATCTTAATAAAAAATATTCAATTGTAAAATAAAATTATTACCCACAAAGAAACAATATATGGTCTAAAAGGTAAAAAAATAAAATAGTATCAGAAAGATTTTATTTCTTACTTCGAAACTAGCTAAAGAAATGGTGAATAAATGTTTTATGTTCTTGTAATTTGTGACAAGCCTTTATAGTTACGACCCTTGCAATAGGAGTTATAAGACCCAGTTAAATGCAATAGTCTGTGTGTTTCCATGTAGAGATTTCATTCCAGTTTTATCCCGGAGTATTAAAGAGATGAAAAATCAGAATAAAAACCAATAGAGAATTTTTTTAGAAACATCCGAATCAAATTAGTTTTTATTTAAAAACATCATAAGAAATTTTATATCCCAACCTTTAAATAATATTATCAAACATCATAAAAAAATCCCTATTAAAAAATATATTGTTAATCATAAAACATATTATAAAGCGATTCATTAGATTATCAAATAACTATACACTTTCAAAGAATTAAACAATCTGAGTTTTAGTATTTTGAAAACACACCTTTTCGAAAATCTTGTAAATTGAGGGCAATGATGCACGATTAATGATCTGTGATCTTTTATAATCTGTGTGTGCCGTTTTGGCTTATGACTACGGTCTAAATCCCAGTCGGGTTGCTTGCCTCCACCTGGCATTAATTACTTCAGTTTAAAGGAAGATTAGAAACCGCATCTTCTCTACTAGAATTGACCTTTTAGAGTTGAGGATATAAGTAGAAATGAACAATTCTTTCGATAAACTAAAGAAACTAAGGATATTTATTATATAAAAAAAATGTAATAGATGAATTTGCTTACATTTTTGAAGGGTTTTCGTTCCCTTAGAATAGAAACCAAGTACTAAAAAAGCTACTCATACCATTGGTATTCCTTTGAGAGAATCCGATTTGACATTTAATCTGACATGCAAGCAAACGCAGCTATAACATTTTAGATTATGCAATGGACAAATGCGCTGATTTTTTCTTATAAAATCAACTCTACTACTATAAGCAATCAGTGCTTTATAAAGGTACTTTTGTTTCAGACAAATTTCGCAGTAATTATTTAATAACTAAATTCTCCATTTGATTTCATTAAGAAAGACAAAGATAGAGAAGCCTCAGCCGCAGGCCATAGAAATCCTTTGAGTAGAGTTGTTCTTATGTCTCCCTGTCAAGAACATCTTCAGCTCTAACTTCTAAATAAAGTACTATTGATATAAGAATATTTAAGATAAATTATTAAAAATAAATATTTTCACTTGTGATTGCCAAATCATAAATTATGAAATTAGTCAATTTAAGAAATATCGAACTACTTGATTTTTCAATTACGATTGCTTTTTGGTACTGAACTATCATATATTTTTGTTAATTTATTTATTGAGGAAACCGTGAATGAGTCGATTGATAAGCGACAAATTGAATTTGAATTATATACTCAATTTTAGATTGAGAGTATTTATTCAATGTAAAAAAAATAAAATAAATTATTCTTGATGAAAAGAAAGCAAAATCAACATCAAATCACGCCACGTTACAGCCATAGAGAGGTAGGATGAAAAGAGACACAAAGAGAAAATCAAAGAAAGGGAAAATAACAGATGGCATTCAGTTTGAAAGACAATTCACCTTTCTACAGATCGAGTGGCAAGATGCAGAGTGGTTGCTGGAAGTGTTGGACTGAACTGGACTGGACTGGACTCAACTGGAGTGTGATCAGAGACTGAGCCATCAATGAGTTCAAACAGATAGTATGAGTGAATTAGCAAAACGACAAAAGCCCATTCAAAACAGCTAAAGATCACCGAATCGTTGGCTTCGGTGATGGTTTGCAATGAAATAAATAAACAATTAAATAAAAATAAAAGCCAATAGATGGAATCTAGGGAAAAAGAAATACTTTTTGAAATGTTGGATAAATCAAGAGTCGGTTGTGTCAAGGTATTTCGTTGCACTTGATAAAAGATCTCATATTTTTTGAAATATCAATCTGACGAAATAATTTTTTCTATGATTGAGTATATAGTAGATTATATATATCAAGGCCGTAGACAGCGCGGGGGGAGGTGTTTGGAGGTTAGAACCCCACCCCCTTCATCAAGTTGAGGTAAAAATCGAAGTTTTACAGGGTATAAATAAACGTTCAATAAAAAAAATTCGGGACCACACGACATAAGTGATAACTTTACGCCATTTCCCTAGTAGAAGATTTTGAGATTCTATATACGCACTATATAGTTTGAAACATTGTGCTACTAAGGTTATAATTTATGTAATATATATAATAATAATTATATTAATATTATACCATTCGATATAATGTATAATACATTTATTGGAATAATCAATCATTTTCCATGTGTTCTTGACATTTTATCGAAAAATATATAAATTATTTATATTTTGGAATTAAGTCAGCTGTAACAAAAAAACCAAAATTTTAAAGTAATTTTTTTTTTTTTGGATTTATTATTTGTTCTTTGTCTAAAGGTAAGCCTATAATATATGATATATAAATATGTATATCATTGGCGTGCGGTCCATGGATGCTGTGGATGCGGCGCATCCCTAAATTTCAAACATTTAGAGTATTTTCATAAATATTATAAGGTCGACTTCAAAATTTCAGGAGGATCTTTAAATTTCCAAATTATTATCTGTTATTTCAAATATTTCCATATAAAACATTTTTTGTTTTTAAAAATATGTACCTATATTGGTTCTCGAAATGAAATAAAATTGTTGCATAATTTAAAGGGGAAATTAAAATGAAAGATTTTCCGGAAAAGGGTGTGGATAAAAGGTTTGAAAACGAGTTTTAGTCGAATAAAATTTGTCCTCGCTGAGGAACTATTAAAATATTTAAAAAAAGAATTATTAAAGATGATTCGAGAAACTTTGAACGAATCCATTTGTAAGAACTCTCAATATATAAGATCGCCAATAACTAAGAGTGCTATAGACAAGTCATAGCTTGCTTATAGCAATAGAATTAGAAGAAATTTAAGATTTTCTTAAAAGACAGACTGATTCATTGTGCAAAATGGTCGATTTGCATCTCAGGGACTGAGAAGTTTTAAGTAACAAGATTTAATTTCTGACTCCTACCATCACTCATTCAAAGCAGTATCCATTTGGGGCTAAGGTCCGAAAATATATTTTAAAAAATCTAATGTTAAATTTAAAAAATAACGAAAGCGATGCCGTATTCGACGAAATTTGCAAAAAAAAAAAAAAAAAAAATTGAAGTAAAATTAAAATTTCAAAAAATAAAGGGTACTTTTTTGGACATCATGACCTTGTCGAAAAGTCACCAACCGCTACTGATATACCGGGTGAGTTTTTTTTATCTTAAGACAGTCCTTCAACTCAAAAACAGTGAATTATACGAAAAAAAATTTCAAATAAAAGTTTATTTATATCAGGGGTAAACTAAACTACTCTATTGTTTGTCGACCTAGAACAAGTTTTCAAGGGTATTTTGAGGTCAAGTTCTGTTTTTTAAATAAAAACCTTTATGTTTCTGTACATATTCTAAATCTACAAAAAAAACTGAACAACTTTTATTAGAACTATTTTTTTTATACGACGTCTATAAACAAAAAAAAAATCAAATCAATTAGATCTCAAAAAAATCTTAATAATTATTTTTAACAATCATTCAACTTAATTATCAAATAATAATGATCAAATAATTAATTATTAAATAAATAATTATTAAATCGAAAAGTTACAACAATGAAAATAAGTGTTTATAATGATCTTAAAACTTTGTTTTACTCAGATTTAAGAGATTATTTTCTACTTAATAGAACTAGTTAAAATTCATGAGTTTAAAAATCTTTATTTCTCGTGTAAATCCAGTAGTTAATTATATTGTATTACTATAATAAAAATGGAACATTTTTTGTTGAAGACAGAAGTGAAATGGCGGTGAATGTGGAAGAAGTGTTATGGGACTGCCATTGAAATGTGACAGAGATACACCCTTACGAGCTTCATTTTATCGTGTTGTAAATATGTTTAAAAAAAACAGGAAGTGTAAACGCTAGGAAGAAACGACAACAGACCAAAATAACGAAATTGGAACTGGAATTCATCCAGAACTGACTTGCGATACACTCTGAAATGTCACAGAACAGAGTCGAAAAATTATTAAATTATTAATTATTATTAAATTATTTATTTAATAATTAAACATTTGAACATTATTATTTGATAATTAAGTTAAATAATTGTTAAAAATATTTATTAGAATTTTTTTTGAGATCCAATTGATTTAATATTTTTTTTTATTTAATGTAGGATAAAAAAATAGTTTTTGTGAAATCGTTCAGTTTTTTTTTTTTTTGCAGATTAAGAATTCCTAAAGAAACATATAGGTTTCTATTTAAAAAACAGAAGTAGACCTTCAAATACCCTTGAAAGCCAGTTCTAGGTCCACAAACAATAGCATAGTTTAGTTTCCCCTTGATATAAATCAACTTTTATTTGAAACTTTTTTTCATATAATGCACTATTTTTGAGTTATAAGACTGTCTCAAGATAAAAAAACTCACCCGGTATATATGGATTTTATTTTATTGGTTAATCTATAGGAATAAATGAGCCCAAAATTTTATTGTTATAATCAAGAAATATTTATTAAAAATACAAAGGTTTCAGTAGGAATTATCCCTTCAACAATTGAAAAATTGGAATTCTTAAGGCTGTTTATTTAGATTTTAAAATGTGTGAGTTGCGCGTAAAGAAGTTATCACTGCAAAAATAATGTATTCTGATACAAAAAGCAATCAACATCTGGGAAGTGATGTCTTTTACTCCTAAGGGCTACCATACTCGCCAAAACCCTCGATGGGTAACCAACCCTCCCCTCCACCAGAAAAAAATTTCTGACCACGGACTTAATATATATACCTATAAATAAATAAATAAATAAATATATATATATATATATATGTATATATATATATATATATATATAATATACTCAATAGCAAAAAAAAATACATTTGATAATTCTAAAATAAAATTTATTCAAACAATTTTTTAAATATTTTTAATTAAAATTTTGACTAACCCTGTTTCTATACTATATTAATCAATATAGGATTTAGGGATAGAAACAGCAATAATAATTTGAATTCTACTATATTTTAATTTTATAGACATTTTACTTTTGTAATAAAATTCAAATTGAAAGAAAGAATCAAGTCGTGGTACTACTCATATGAATAGATTTACAACGTCTAATAGCAAATTATTATAATATATGATATACATATAATAATTTATTTAAGCTCAGTTAGAAGAATTTAAACTGAAAATGTACAAAAGGGACGTTCCAACTAACTTGAGCTATAGAGAAACGGACTAAACACTGGTGGCGTCGATTCTATAAGGTTTCGTTATTGATACTCCATTTGTAGATTACATTATGTTACAAGAGAACATGTATAGGGTTGGCGGAGTGAATGATGATCTGGGGTGGGTCTAGGGGGAAGGATAGGGGTTAGTGGGATGGATGAGGATTAGAGGAGGCTAGAAAGAGACCCACCAACTAGGCGCTAGGCTCCTCTAATCACCATCCATCCCACTGACCTTTCCCTAGACTGGGACATCCCAGATCATCATTCACTCCTCCAACCCTATACATGTACTCTTGACTCTCTCCTCTTTCCCTAACTCTCATCGTCCTCAGAACCCCGGGAATCCGGGTGGAGTATTAAAATTTATACCCATTTAAAAGTACATATATCAATAGAAAAAATGGGGTTTGTGGCGTGGGTCCAGGGGGTGGGAGTGGGGATCCCGAGGTGTTGGGGAGAGGTTCGGCGGGGTAGATGGGGAGTAGGTCCAGTGGGCGCGGCCCTTTGGCTAGAAAAAGGTCCGCCCCAGGGGGAAAAGTCAGCAAGATGCCAGCTGAAGGCGGGCATCTCAGCTGCTTATGTTATAAACTCGTTAAAAAACATTTAATTTTTGCTTTTGTTGATTGTCAATATTAATTAAAAGCGATTTTCAAACAATTATTATCCCCGATTTTTTTACTTTACCATACAGATCATGGTCAAGTATTGTATACATCATGAAAAAATATTTTTTGCTTCGTTTTTTCGAAATATCTAAAAAACGGCTTGAGCTATTTTGATTAAAAAAAATTAAGCAAAGCCATGGCGTTTTGGTCTAAACAAAAACCCTAATGAGTAAACGTTGAAAAAATTATATTTTTCGAGATATTAATTGTTTTGTCAAAATGTCTGTTAGTCAGAATTTACATACGTTACCAAATCGTGTGTACCCTCTAGCTCAAAAACTAGTGTGAATATCAAAAATAAAAATTAAGTCCCTTGGACCAAACTCAAACAAATTTTATATACATAATCTGTGGGCGAAAACTACAAATGCAATAAAACTAATCATTCCATGGGCGAGAGGAGGGTCGTCAGCTGGTATTAAATATAAGAGAGGTGTCAGATGTATGGTAAAGTTAGTAGTGAAGAGCCTTTGGGCTCCTTAAGCTATCACATAGAAAGTAAAATAGAGTGAGTGTATGGTAAAGTCATGTGGGAGGCCACATAAGCTTATTTAAATATTTAAATATAATTTTATTTCTTTTATACTTGTTTATAAAAAGGTATTTGTAAGCTTACTAACACACAGTATATATGAAGTATATCGTCAATGGTAGAAGATCAATGGATATTTTATTGAGAATGCACATTTTGATTCTTGCAATCCATCTTTCAAAGTGAATTCTTACACTAAAGCAATATTATAAGTTTCTTCGAATTCTTCTTTGGTGTTAAACGCCCATCGTGTAATTCTTACTTCATACATATCTCTAATTTAAATAAATAAATTCTCAAGTAATTATATTTTGCCGAAAAATATAAATAATATTATTCTTGGATAATATGGTAGCACCAGTCTAATTTCAAAAATGAAAATAGATTATTAATTTTTTAACCAAAATAAAGACTGATTTACATTTTGATACAATCGCTGTATTTTTCGATATAGATTCAAGATGTATTTCTAGAATCTTTCCTTATGTAATATCGATACTGGCACAAAAAACAAAAAACTTTATTGTCTGGCCTATTAAAGAATATAAACAAGAAACTATGCCACCAGTATTTAAAATACATTATCCAAATTGTAGAGTTATTATAGGCATAGATTGTCCAAGGGACTATATTTTTCTTTTTGATATTCACACTAGTCCTTCAGCTAGAGAATACACAAAATTTGGTAACGCATGTAAACACCAACTAACAGACATTTTGACAAAACAAATAATATCTCGAAAAATATAATTTTTTCGACGTTTACTCATTAGGACGTAGGACGTGTAGACCAAAACGTCATGGTATTGCTCAATTTTTTTAATCAACATAGTTCAAGCCGTTTTTTAGATATTTCGAAAAAACGAAGAAAAAATACTTTTTTCATGCATGTTCACAATACTTGACCACAATCTGTATGGTAAAGTAAAAAAATCGGGGAAAATAATTATTTGAAAACCGCTTTTAATAATAATGACACCAGACATTTTTAATAAATGTTTTATTTTAATAATTATCATTTATTTATTTCATGTAGCGCTAAGTAGCTACAATCCCGTGAAAAGTGTTATTTTTCTCCACCATGGGCGCTGGAGTCGTCAAGAGAGTTTAGTCCGTTTTTCTATATGATGGGCTTGAAATCGGTCTTGAAAAGAGTTATTGATTTTTTTATACTACATAATAGTGATTATTATTTATTTTGTTATTGAAGGGAATCATAACATATGTTAATTATAGATTAAAATAGGGAGGCATAAAAAAATTGAAAAAAATTAGACAAATTCAAATAATTTTGTCATTTCTAAAAATCATATAGTTATATTTAAGTTGCAAATTAGCGTTAAGGCCGAGAGGACTATCCATCCTTTAAGTTCGACTTCCAGTAGAATACTGAAGGTTTTCTCACACAATATTTTCAAATTAAAATTATAAATAATAAAAAAAAAAATCATCATTCGACAAAATTGCGAAATGATAATTCGGTATTTGAAAATACTCTTGCTTTCACTATTATTGTCGAATAAACTACAAAAGACGTTAACCTGTTGATTTGAAAACATGAAAAACCAAAGAGACAAATTAAACAAACAGCTAAGGGAAAGATAAGAATATTAATATTCACTTACTGTGAGAGTTTATTTATTAAATTAATTACATGCTTTCATGGTATTTACCTTGTGTTGTTTCGACCCACTCAATCGTCAATTGAATTGATTAATATTTATTACAATCAAGGCCGCAACTAGAGAGTGTGTCACCCGGGGCAATACGAGCCGCCGAGGGCTTACTTGGGACCTTAGGTCAAAACTTAGTGAGGACCCTTTATATTTTTAAAATATATTTTTACAGCCACCGGCCCAAAAAGAGGGGTGTTATATGTTTGATTCTTATGTTTGTTACTATTTTAGAATATGTGTGTGGTATTTTAAATCTTGATCGAAAAGTTCGATTTTTATATAATTTAATGTTAATGTATATGTTAAGATAATATATTTTATTAAGAAAAAGTAAAGTATCTTGAATTTCAAAAAAGCTTAACTTTTTCATGACATGACATTCAAAATTCCATAGTCACTCTGTAAACTAAATTCAGGGACAGAAGGCTTTATTAAAAATAAAATTAAACATGTATAATTGTATGCTGAAGGGTCCTTAGTCCGCTAAATCGAGCCCGAGTGTCAGATCCGCTCTCCTAGCAAGAGACTCAACCTTTGAACGGAACCGGACTGAGTTCTTTTGTCAGAGGGGGAAGCTTGAATTTGCAGCCGCTCCTCCCAACCCCGAATGCTAAATATATACAAAAAATTTCCATCTTCACAAAATGTGCCGCTTCTTAAAATTTGCCGCCGGGCGCACGTACCCCCTTTTCCACCCCCTAGATCCGACCTTGCCTTTGACTTAAACTCATTCAGGAAATAGGTCTAGTAGAGAAATATCACTCAAAAGATACAGTAAATTTATATGTAAGAGTCAATAAATATTCAAGTATAGTGTCGCTTGAGTGAAAATTCTGTAGTGGACATATATATTGGTATATGTTAGGCTCAAAGAATGAAAACGCTCATTGAGCGAAAAAACGTCCGCAAGGCGTTGTGGTTAACTCAAAAAGAGCACAATACGAAATTCGCGCCGTGGCTCTCATGATATTTGACCACTACCCGTTGGGGTTATTAAGAAAAGCCACAGCGCATTCTGAACGTTAGCTGATGCAACTACGATACGACGGACAGGTTGTAACTTGGCAACAGCAGCATTGCAAGCACCCGTCTAGTTTGTGTTCATTCTTGAATGCCATTTCCGAATGTGAACATCTGTGCTCTTATCATGGCTAGTAAAATGATCATATTTTATGATAAATTAAGTGAGTTAATCAAGACAAGTACTGATCGTAGTAGGTTACCGAGTATCGAACAATCAAAACTGTTACTTCAAGAAACAAAACAGGCATAGCTTCTTAAAAAAAACAAAAACAACCAATCTCTATCGACAAAGCAGTATCGTCGTCTTAAGCGATATGATATCTTAAAAATTGGTGATTGTGAACAAACATATGTTAGACTCAAAGGACGAAAACGCTCATTGGGCGAAAAAAACGTCCAAATATTTTTGAGTTAGCCACTATGTGTTCTGGCTATTTTTATAAGTGCCATAACACGAATAACGCGTTGTGGATGTTTTAAAAAGGCCTCAACGCGTTGTGGACGTTTTTTCGCTCAATGAGCGTTTTCGTTCTTTGAACATATATATATATATATATATATATATATATATATATATATATATATATATATATATACATACATATATATATATATATATAAAGGAGTTTGTCTCAAAGGCTGAGCCTCTCGATTAACTAGCGATTTCTCGAAACGACAATGGCTCTTTGAACTTGTATCGTATTTAACACAACCAATTAAATGTCTATCTACACAGGTCCGTCGCGTGTCAGTTCAGTCACAGTTCAGTCTCCGTGCTATCCATCTTCTTTCAGTGATTTGTATTCCCACACATCAGTGCCTTGTCAGTTCAGTCTTTGAAGAGCATCCACCATTATAAGAACTTTCAATTTATTTTCTTATAACTAACAAAAATTTTTTCAGGGAATCACACTATTAAATTAAAAACGTTAGTTCCTGGTTTTTTTTCTTATTACTTATAAAAATTTGTGTATTATATAAATAAAGAATTGGAATGGGAAATTATTAAAAAATTTACAGATTCGCTCAAATGGTTAAGTGTTGAGTAAAAAAAATAAATAAATAAATAAGTAAAAAAAAAAGAAATTTTTTTTCCTATGTTAGTGTAAAATTACAATTTGATACTTAGCATCTTTTTCTATTTCCTCTCTTATCTTAATCCATATTTCGTTTTTAAACGAGCTATCCATATATTTTGGGTTGAATTGATCGTAAAAAACCGGATACTTCCTCACAAACTCGATTAGTTGTTCGTCGTCCATTGCAACTCACAAAAATGACCTCAATCAATTTGTAAAGATATCGCTGGCAACGAATTTAAAAATGACGGAACGGAGACTGAACTGTGCCGGACGTGTGGGGATCCCCTCCTTTGGATTCCACAGAAGAATATTATTTTTCACTGATATGGAAGCACTGAACTGAGACTAAACCGAAACGCGACGGACCTATGTAGATAGATCTTAAATCCTTCATGTTTTATGTTCAATTATATTATAATTCAAACAAATCATATTAGCTGGAACATTGTATTTTGAATTTAATAATTATATTTTAAAATTATTTTCTTGGAAGCGAGCTGGAAGATCTTGATGGCGATCTGATAGGGAAGCAGCCCAAGAATAATGAACCAAACAAATTCTGAATCAAATAATTTATTAGAATCTGTTTCAATCTTTTAAAAACAACTATTCGAAAGATCCTTCCCTTCTTCTTCAGGGCTTAAAAAGCTTGTAACTACCTCCACAGTCGGTTTCAAGGTTCAATTTTGCCCCTTTTAAGGCATGAAGGAGAGTTTTTAAAATACATTATAAATGAAGTTCCAATCAATTATTTTATTCAGAATTCGTTTATTTTATTATTATTGGGCTGCCTCTACATTGTATCTCCATTAAAAATTAATTATTTTTATCTACTTAGGCTGCAATAAGTTTAATCAATTTCTTTAAAATTACCATCTTTTTATTAAGATATGATTAATATTTATCTGACATTTGACGGACATTCTAGGCTTCTTCCGAGAGCTGGCCTCATTGTTCGAAGGCTCTGTTGAAGGCCAATCAAATTACGAAATATATTTTTGGGTAATTTGGCTTCACACACCTTCTTCTCATGTACCAATTCAATTGACAATTTACCACAAGCAAATACTCCCAAACTGTTGGGTGATACTGGGAAAATCTCAGAATTTGTTTGACGAATATATTAATCAAGGGCATGTTGTAGTTTGCTTTGGCAATTCAATACCCCCCCCCCCCACCTTCACCACAAATCCCATTCACCCGACTCTCGAAATTCCTTTTCAATGTTTATTTCTTTCATCTCTATTTAATTGAAAGGATAGAAATGAAGCGGTTGGTTAATTTCAATTCTAAAGGGCCGATCAGCTTTCTTCATTTTTCAAAGTGAATTTATATGTCAACCAAATCTTGCGTTATAAATTGTCATTTTGATAAATAGAATCCATTTAGTGGCAAGTTGCTTTGCTTATGCTTAAGCAATGTTGTTTCTTAAAAGGGCTTTTGTTTCGACGAAAACATTTAATTATACGACAAGCTCGCCTAATCCAACTTGGGTTTGGCACCTCAACGTGTTTCTTGACTAACAATACAAATTTCTTTAGCAAAACAATAGCCTTTTATAATGTATATGTACCTATATATAAGTTTTTGCAAGCTATTAACTTTTAAACGAATTGGTTTAAACCACTTATAATAAAATTAAAAATTTGTTCAACATATTGCATTATTTTGCTAAATGGGATTTAATTACTCTATATACATATATTATATATAATATATATGGTTATAAAAGATAAAAGTATAAATAACTTCATTGTGTATTAAACGACATAAGTTATTATTGAAAAAATACCGTTATTAAATTTAGAATAGAATGAAATTGAATATATATTTCAATAAGATTTTAATTTTTATTAAGAGAAAATCAAAGAGGGCCTTCTCTACTAAATTTTATCTAAGATGCTGTTCGATGAGTTCCTTTAAAAGCGAGAAGGGCTGTTGACCTCAGTGGATGTGATGAATAGCATTTTGGGTTCCTGGTTCGATTCGCCCTTCTGACATATAAGAAACGCATCCAATATCTTAGATAACTTAAATTTAGAGAATAAATAATTAATATTATTATGGACGAAAGGTAGGTAAGCCAAGGTTGAACGCTGGGTGATGTGATTGATCCCTTGGAAGAAATTTAGATATGTCTTAACTAATCCTCAGCAGATCATTCGTGAGTGAGCTCTCCTGGCAGGAAAACGTGTCATTGGTCTCCTAGTCCCGGTATTTCAATGTCCGTTTATTCCTGAGAATAGCCTTAATCTTTGGTTTAGTATTTTTAGGTGTATTTCAATGTCCATTTAAGAGTTGATCCGAAGAATAATCTCTGAAATCTTAAACTTTGGGTGGCGATCGACTACTTAATCCTAAGATTAGAATTGGTTAGCATGGCAGCTACCAGGCGCATAACTAACAAATATAAATTTTTGAAGGAGACACACTCTTTTATTGTGTCCTTCAATATATAAAAATTCTGCTACCCTCGGCACAAAAACTTTCAATTTAAATATAAATTTTGTTAACCTCAAAATTTCAAATATATTTATTTATTTGAAAATTGAAAAGTTTTTGTTTTGCCGAGAGTAGCAGAGTTGTTGATTCACAAAGAGAAACAAAGAGGTTGTCCTCTGCTTGATGCAAATAAACATACACACATATATATCGAGATGATATATATGTGTGTACCTAAAATCGGGTGCACCTACTTCCACTTCCACCTTCATTTCCAAGTAGAAGACAATAGATGACAATAGATTATCTAATGAATTCCAAAGTAATTCCAAATAATTCCAAAGATGGTGTACACCTAATTCCAATCGCGGTTCACCCCTCGATGGTTACCACGTCGACATTCCACCAATTCTCCCGTTTAGCTAAGCGAAGCTTAAAATATGATTGAAATACGGAAAGCTGAGAAAAGCTCCGCTTAAATTTAATCTCCGCCTTGCTAATCCCAAGTATAAACGGATATTGAAATACTGTGCCTTAGTCGACTTTTTTTAATTTCAAATTTATATTCATAGAATATAATGTGGAAGTATTGAGTACGCACTGACCAATGGATTTTTAGCCCCTTTTTGACCCCTGGGGACCACAATTTCAGGTGTTTTGTCCTAAACCCGATTTCCAACTATTAAGGCCCGGTTGTATGTCGCAAAGTAAATGCTTTTTACCACTAACCAAGGTAGATGGTAAATGGAGCCACTGGGATGGCCAATCAGATGACAGCCACTGAATGTGCCTGTCATCTGATTGGCCATCCCAGTGGCTCCATTTACCATCTACCTTGGTTAGTGGTAAAAAGCATTTACTTTGCGACATACAACCGGGCTAGAACATCGATTCCTTCCAGTTACCTACCTAGAAGTTACAAAATGAAATTAACTTTTTTTGAGAAAATCAAAAAAATAAAGGAAGGGGGTGTAAATTAGTAATGTCGCGATGATTTCAAATAAATGAAAACGTGAAATTCTTGTGGTGAACACACCAGTTGATTTTATTCCTTGTTTTCTTTCATTTATTTCATATTTTTCTTTATTTTATTTTGTAAATATATTCTCATATTGCTTATTTAAACAATGAGTTGTAATTTCTAATATACCTAATGTGTCCTTCTCGGAAAAATACGATCTTTCTTTTATTCAAATAAAAATACTGCTGAGCGAAAGTTTATAAACTTTTACTCAACAAATAACGAATATTTCAATGCAACCTTTTCGGTCTGGGAATTTGAATATTCTTTAAATCATATTAGGATTGCCCTTGGACCAGATGATACTCATAATGAAATGTTGAAAAATTTGAATACTAAGAACTCTTTATTAAATATTATCAATGAATTATGGAAAAAAGGTGTCTTGGTACCCATCCCCAAGTAAAAACTTGATCCCATTTCGTACAAAATTAACGTACTATCTCCATGACAAGTTTTATTTGTAAAATTTTTCAAAGATTGGTAAATGATTGCTTAATGTGGCATTTGGAAAATAAAAAAACAATTTTCAATAACCAGTGTAGATTTAATAATCAGATAATTTGCAGCAAACTAAATAATGGGTCACCCATTTACTCATCTACTAGCAAGAGTATTCTAACACAACTTGATTTGGTTCATAATTTGGGTGCCAGGATAGTTTTGGGAGCCTTCAGGACAAGTCTAATTTCAAGTCTTGCGAGCCCCCTTTAAAAGTTAAAAGAGAAATTTTATCTTTGAACTATCTTATAAAAATCAACTCTTTTCTAACACATCCAATATAATTATAATGATATATACAGGCACGAAAACCTAAGCAAGTTCAAATTGCCCAGAAAATACTAAACCACTGGCTCTGCAAAGAAAATAAAATCTAAAAGAATTAAAAATTATTTAGACCAACAAATTAAACTAATAAATCCCCCGAAGCACTATGACTTTTAAACAAACCATCATGCATCCACTGAACTTGGTTAAATTTAACATACAACGATTTAAAGAGAGGTCGTTTAATATCTTGCAAGCGGAATTGCTAAACAGATATCCGAACTTCTCGTTGATATTCACAAATAGATCAAAATTCGAAAACAATGTAGGGTGTACTGTACATTTAAAATAGAAAACCAATCTAATTATTTTAAAATATAGCCCATTACAAGTACCTATATTCAATTTCGAGTTAAATGCAACTGAACTCCCACTTTACAAATTAACAAATCAAAGAAATAACAACACAATACTTTTATCTGTATCACCAAATACCCTATTAGCAATCAAAAATTTATTTATATATTTCATCCTATTATCAAAAAAATCCAAATTATACACTAAGATCTTGTCACAATGAATAAACTGATTCACTTTATGTGGATTCCTATCTACAAGAAAATATTAGGAAACGATGAAGTTGATCAACTAGTAAAAATGTTTGCAAATAAATTGACTTACTATTTCACTAAATTGAATTATGAAGACGTCAAATTGTTTTCAAAAAATATAATCCTAAAGAACTGTAAAAATGTGGAAATAATTTCTTGAAAAAAATTAAAACAAATATTACTCCACTATTAAAACAAAAATATAATAATCAGAGATAATAAACAATAATAGCACGTTTGAGAATCGGTCACTGTTTATTTTTTTATTAATTTCACAAAGTATACAAACATAGGACCTTAGGTCCCACCTAGTGTTTATACATAATTTAGCAACAATATTTTACAATACAACAATTTTCTCCTAGCTATGTAATTAATAGAGAAGAACGCCCTTCCCACACTTGCATTGAGAAATTTTTTATTTTTTTTATTTTATCTATTTATTTTACGGGTTATAAAAATTTCCTCGTTTCCGCAGTGCTAAATTTGCAATGACACTACTGGAGAAGATCCACAAAAAAATCGATGTATCTCACATATTAGTGAATTTTCCACTTTATAATACTAATGGGATAAAATATATAAAATAAAAACATCCAAAATATTATTTCTAGTATGAATTCCTATGAAAACTTGCTTAGATATTTGCGTGATATTAGACTATTTAATAAAGTATACCTAAATCTAAAATATCTTTCTTTAAACAATCTTCTATGATATTATTAATTTATTATATGATATATTTATTAGAAAACCCCTTTACAGCTTCAGTGGTTGTTATTGAATTTGTGTAGTTTATTTGTTATCTCTCTGCTGTTATTTTATATATTTTATCTACGTTGTTGTTATTTTGTATAACTTTATTTTGTTGTTATTTTATGTAGTATTATTTCTATGTCTTCGATTATTGATGAGACAATTTTTCTTCTGTGCCTGATTCCAATGGGGACCTGAAACCCTAATTGAGCCAATTGTGGATATATATAAATACATAAACAAAATAAACTTTAAGGACCTAATAGCCCTTGTCGTTGATTCGTCCTAAAACACCAATATAATAAAACCATGAGCAGATAACACCCTCTTTGAATTTCTCATATAAAATTAACAAATTTAATAGTGTCAGCATTTGAAACTTTTTAATTTTTAGCAAACCCAACAGCTCAGATTTAATGCAACTGATGAGCTGTCATTACTGTTTGATTTTTTAATTTTTTTATCTAAAAAAATATGTAAAAAAATGGTAGTATAATTATGTTGAATGATTATATTATTAGTTCATTTTATGACTTTTATTTAATAACTTAAATGCAAAAAGGTTCAACTGACAATTGGCAATATTCATGTGGTTAACTCTAGAAATATTTGAATGTTTATTTTATCACTAAGTATTAATTGTCGAAATAGATTATAATTGTCAATTTAATATAAAGAAGCTGAAGGAATTTCCAAGATCTAGAAGACATAGACACAATTAAAAAAATCACTAGATTTTATATCTAATTAACTTTTGATAAATGTTTTGTATGTTTGCAATGTCCAAAATATAATTTAGGGGGGAAGTGTTTTTTATTTTAATTAAAGCATATCATCATGTAATTGAGTTTGGAATATATGGATTTTGATTAAAAAACAAAAAAAGAATAATAATTGTTTTCAATTAGAATTAAAAGTAATTTTTTTTTTTTTTTTTTTTTTTAATCTTAAATCTTAGTTAATTTATTGTCACAAAAGCACAGCAGGTTATCATTTCATTTTATTTTTTAATTCCAAGTAAATCACTGCTCAGTGGAATTGACGAAGGGATTATTTAAATTTAATAAACTTAAAAGCCCAATATTTATTTTTTACTTAAAGAAATTTTAATTTAATAATGAATTGCAAGCAAGCCCGAATATAATATTTACTTTCGAATAAAAAATGATAATAATACGAATACAAAATGATGTAGGGAGAAAAATACTTTAGTAAATATTTCTCGTTATTGTAGGTAGATATGTTTAAAATTAGCAAATAACATATTTTATAGAGTAAATATTCAGAATTAATGAGAAAGAAAAAAAAATGTAAAAACGAATGCTTAAACGAAACGGAAGAAAGAAAGGAGAATATCTTGATAACTTGCTTAACTGGAAGGGCCAATTTGAAGCGTCCTAATACTTGGCGCAACTTTGAATTTCGTCTTTAACAAATAATTTCGTCCCATATTTGATTATTCTACAAGATAACAGCGTTCTTATATAACTTTTGCAGTGTTTGGATGGTTGTAAAAAACAACATTGTCCTCTTTCCTAAATTTTATTTCCCCTATACATAAAGTGACCAAACGGCCCACAATAGGTGGGACTGTCCCACATCGAAAATGTCCCACAAAGTGTCTCACATTGGACAATATTTTTTCTTTTGATTTAAAAAAATTTATATTTATTAATCATTTATATTTTTACAAAGTCGATTTTGGGATTTTTCGACACTAGAGCTCGTCTTGAAAGACTTTTGTGATCATGCTGGAATATAATTATGTATGCGCTTGCTAAGCTACAGCAAAACCAGATAGTTAGCATTACTGCCTTCAATTTGAAAGAGTTCTAAAACTATATTTCTCTTTAAAATAAAATATTTTTGTCTACTGATAACTGTCAAATGTCCAAATATCATCTGCTTCGCATTGGTAAACAATACTTCCACATTATATTCTATAGAATATAAATGTGAAAGTAAAAATAGGGAAATGGCTTTTATCCTTAACAGATCTTCTAATTCAGTTGTCTAA
Organism: Forficula auricularia; assembly: GCA_024734495.1. Classification (NCBI taxonomy): domain Eukaryota; kingdom Metazoa; phylum Arthropoda; class Insecta; order Dermaptera; family Forficulidae; genus Forficula; species Forficula auricularia. Next base: position 31,456 of record JALMQS010000073.1, read on the forward strand.
ATATCAGGGGCTCCCATTATACGAGGTGTAGCTATTAAATGACGGGACTGTGTTTAGAAACGTTGAAGGCTATATTGCAAGTGAAGTGCAATTTCTCCAAAACTTGTGAGGAATTTTATAATAACATATCATAAAATGATAAATTATTGAAAAAAGTTAATATTTCATCGGAATTTTTATTATATCTTTATTTGTTATGTTCAGTGGCGAAAATTTTCCTGGGCGGGTTGACAATCCACAAAGCAAAATATTTAGTGGAATTTTTTTTTTATTAAAACAAATATGTACTTCAAGAAATTAAAAAGAACACAATTCTTGATTAAACATATGAAATATATTTAATTACGCTTAGTTTGCCATAAGAAACGGTTTGTTGTTGCCATTACTCATCCCATGAGCAGTGCCCTTGAGAAGGGGGGGGGTTCTGACCCCCTCGTGGTTACGCCTCTGGTTATGTTGATGTTTTAATTTTTATCAATGACTGCTCTTATTCCATTATGGTTTACAATAGATATATGATAATAAAATAATTATATACATACAGATTCATGTCCCACATTCCATTGTAAAACATCTGGTCACTTTACCTATACATGATTCTAAAACTTGTTTCAAGAATTAATAGTGAAGCTGTTGATGCTTTTATTTTTGTGATTAATTTGAATTTTTATTTAAATCACACATAATCAATTAATTATAGTATAAACTCTTTATTCGCGGGGTATATGTTCCATAAATATGCCGGGAATACAGAAACCGTGAATACGGAATGGTAATTTATATGTAGTCCAGTCAATGAATGAGTTGTTGAGTGCGTGAGCAGGCAACCAAGCGATTCCTTCAGAAACCTGTTCAGGGGGTTTAGGGTGTTAACATACCAAAAGTCCTAACATCTAGGTGGTGAGCCGGGGCGGGGGGGGGGGGGGGCGCATTTTTGGTTTTTTGCTTATATCTCAAAAACGGTGCATCAGAGGGAAATTTTTTCAATAATAAAATAAAGTTCATAAAATTACCTAAATCTTTCATTCCATATGTTTTTTTCAAATTCCCAACCGTTCCCGAGCTATACACTCGAAACAAGTTGAAATATATGAAAAAAATCATTTTACCTCAAAATAATTATCAAACATTGCATCATATTGTCTAAACCAGTGGTTCCCAACCTGTGGTCCGCGGACCACTAGTGGTCCGTAAGAACTAAAATATGGTCCGCGAAAGATTTCAAACTTTGAATCAACACTCGCTGATGCATAACAAATAGCGAGCGTAGGATATTCTCTCGAGGTGATCCGATTGTCACCAAGTCAGAATTTGATGAGGAGATTCCATGGAAATCGAGGAAAATCATCAAATTTAAATTTAAAACCCACAAATACCTAGTGCATTTCGAATATAAATATATAATAAAGAAGTCGGTTAAAAATTAGGAAATATAATTTTAAAACCTACAAATAGTTCATTTATTAATATTATTTTTAATTAAGCGACTTCAAACAAAGTAGGAACTTCTGTGTTTTTAACTCTTAAGTGTAGAGACTTTGTGTTATTTCAAGTCGTTTGAATTTTTTTTTCCAACTTTTGATACAATATAAAAATGTAAGTATATGCGTGTAGCTTTGAGCAAAAATATCACCCCAAGAATTCAAGAACTTGTACATAACATGCAACCTCAAAAATCTCATTGATGCAAACATAATTATTTACTAAAAATTATATGTTTTCAATAACTATAACACTGTTAATTTAATGTTACTTTTGAATTTTATGATTATGTTAAACGTTTCGATTAAAGATTATTTTTAGATTGATAGAGTTTATTTTTTAACCTTGTGGTCCCTGCTAATAATAACGAAATCAAAATGGTCCCTGGTCAAAAAAAGGTTGGGAACCGCTGGTCTAAACCTATTCATGAACGAAACATATGCATAGAAAAGAAGTTGTAGAGAATTAAATTCCCTTTAAGAATATATATACATATGCTAATCAATCTCCAACCCGCCTAAAGGTACAGCTATTTAAAAACTTTTATAATATTTTGCAATTTTCAGAAAATCTGTTTATATATAACATATTTTTGACCCACAACTTTGTTCGTTCAACTGATAATATATGTGGCCACACTTTTAAGCAAGTTATTAAATAAAGTAGACAAAAATAATGATAAAAACAAATTTCACACTTTATTTTACAGATAGTTTCGTTACATCAATAAAATAATTGTAAATTCCATTGTTCTCAATAAATTCTTAATGTTATACTCTCTACTTTATATGTAATCAAATTTTCATCCTCTTTGAACTTGAGGGCCCAGGCAAGAGTTGTTCATCCATGGCATCTTCGTCCTCAGTAGTGGGTGGCTCTTGCTGAATGGGCTCTACGCCGTCTTCATCGTCCTCATCGGCAACAGGCACGCTGTTCAGGCACTTCCCTTGGCAGTGGAGGCACGCTGCAGAACAAGTCAGCATTGCTTTTCGGCAGCCAGATTTGCCAATTACACAATCCTTGGTTCAGCGGAAAAATATAGTTTTTAGCAAGACCTCAGGTGCTGGTAGATCTTCCGTTGTAATTGGCACCAGGGTCTCCTACACGTTTCCACCCCCATTCTTGGAGGGGGGGGCAGCTCATTCCCGAGCCACTGCTGCACTTGGTGGTAGGTGCGCCGGGAATGCTGTTTAGCTGCATTTTCTGTTGGAGGTAGGGAGCTGATATCAGGCTTCATATTTGCCACTGACCTCGTAAACGACTGGAAGCGGTAGTGGTTAAGGGAGGTTTGTCTTTTTGGTGCCTTATACCATTTCAGGAAGCACATCATCCCAGCCTTTTCAATCTGGGCGTAAGTAGAGGAGGGGTTATAAAAGGTCATTGCTGCATGCTTGATGATTTCTGACTCCAAGTACAATTTTAAGAAGCCCACTTTGCTTCTCCTGAAAGTAGCAGAAGTTGTGTCGCAACCGGTAAATGAATGAAAGAACAGGATGTGTTCAAATCCATGGTGCGGCATCTCTTGCGTGGACAGTGCCATTGTTTTGGTTTTTCCCTCGTCCGGGTTTCAGCATCAAGATATCTCGAGTTGGAGGAGAGGAAGCAACCAACAGGACAACGAGGTCTACATCCTCACCAACGACAGCCACAGAATTGTGAGTGGATTGTTCAACAGCAGTCTTCACGATTAGGACTTCACCATCATCGGTAGCCCGAAGAGTATGTATCCCTTTCTCCTGCAGCTTTGTCTCTAGTAATGAGATGAAGTTAGTTTTGTTGGTGGGATTGGGTAAAAAGTCTTCCTGTTTAACAGGTATTGGTGTGTCCCATGTCAAATTGATGTCGGCTGACCTTCTCAGTCTGTAACGTCTTGTTTGTTCTTGTGATTTAGTGCTATTGGTTGTGTTTACGTACCCATCAAACACCACAGTGCGAGTAGTTCCAGGATAATGGTGGTTGACATAGGTGATATAACTATTACAAATAGTCACAACAGATGTATCTTTTAGCCAAATAATTCTGTGTAGTAGAAATCCTCCATCCACTACAATGTTCATTTGAGACAGAAGAATATCTTTCTTGGTTGGCTCAAACAAGCTGTACAGCACTGATTTATTTGTCTTTCTCATGCCACTTTCGTTGAACAGTGCCAAGGAAAATGGGGCCAACTCATACTCAAAATATTTCATCAAATCCTCATCTGATTGTTTGTTTATACATATCCGCTGAAAGAGCAATGTTGGGTCAACTACTACCCTTTCATCGTAAACTTTTATCGACGAGCTGACAGAAGATATTGGGAAAGCCCGATCTTTGCGGGAGCAGCGGCACAGGCCAGGTGATCGGTGTTTCGTTTCAACTCCGCTAGAAGTGCCCCATCTACTTAGCTAGAGCGGCTCGTCAAACTCACATTCGCTCTCTGGACGCTCCATATATAATATATTCTAAATGGGAATCTAAATCTCTACAACTTCTCTCTATACATATTTTTCGTTCATGAATAGATTTAGACAATATGATGCAATTTTTATGAATATTTTGAGGTAAAATAATTTTTTTTCGTAAATTTCAACTTGTTTCGAGGGTATAGCTCAAAAACGGTTGGGAATTTGAAAAAAACATATAGTTTAAAAGTTTCAGATAATTTTATGAACTTTATTTTATTATTGAAAAAAAATTTCCCTCCGATGCACCGTTTTTGAGATATAAGCGAAAAACCAAAAATGCGTACCTTTCCCCCACCCCCACCCCGGCTCACCACCCAGGTGTCAGGACCTTTGGTATGTTAACACCCTAAGCCCCCTGAACAAGTTTCTGAAGGAATCGCTTAGTTACCTGCTCACGCACTCTACACCTCTTTTTGGATCATTCATTGACTGGACTAATGGGATTATAGGGGATACGTTCCTAAGTGACAAAATAAAAAAATAAAAAAATATATAAAAAAAAAATCAATTTAATTGAAGTTTTTGAACATTTTGATTAATTATCTTAAGGCTTAGGCAATGGTTTGAAGTAATTTTCTCTTGCTTGGCAGTTTTTAAAAGCTCCTTCAATTCAGACTGATACGCAGCAGTCGCATTAGCAATTTGTCTCTTAAAAATAAGACTTCGTTCCATAGACGGATCAATGTTTATAAAGAAATCGCAAAGCTCATTTGCCATTCTTAAACCTTCACTAAGATTTTCCAGTGCTTGTTCTTCAATGCCTCTTCTTCAATGGGCTGTGAATTTAACATTTCCTCCAATTCGGTTTCAGTCAAATCTTCATCTTGCGATTCAAGAAATTCCTGAATGTCACTTGATTCTATCTGTTCGAACCCATCTCATCCTATTCCATTCGCGATTTCGGCTATGTTTGCAGTCAAAGTTTGAACTTGCACAGATTCTTCGTCATTTTCCGAAGTCAGAGCAGGCCACAGTTTTTTCCAGCATGACTTAAATGTGTGTGGCTTCAGTTCTTCCAATGATTCTTTTATGTTTACGATGCATTTTGCTATGTCAAATTTCTTCCAGCATTCCATAATATTCATATCAGGATTAGATTCCATATTATCCAATATGATTTTGAAGGTTCGTCTAATGTAATAGAGCTGTAAAGGCCTGGATTATTCCTTGGTCCATAGGTTGAAGCAAAGCCGTAGTGTTGGGAGGTAAAAATGTCACTTTTATATTTGGATACATAGTTTCAAGTTCGCGAGGATGACCTGATGCATTGTCCAAAACTAGAAGTGCTTTAAAGTCTAAATTCTGTTTTTTAAATAAGTTTCAACTTCAGAAACAAAACAATTCCGGAACCAGTCACAAAAAATAGCGCTTGTAACCCACGCTTTCTTATTAGCACGCCAAAACACTGGCAGGTTGTCCTTGTTTTGATTTTTTAAAGCCCGAGGATTAAACGATCTGTAAAGCATCAGTGGCTTAATGACACAATCTCCAGATGCATTAGAACATAGCAGCAGTGTAACTCTATCTTTTGCTGCTTTAAATCCAGGAGGAGACTTTTCGCTTTTAGAAATGAATGTTTTGTTTGGTATTCTCTTCCAAAACAGTGCAGTTTCGTCTGCATTAAATACTTGCTCAGGTTTGTATCCTCCATCAGATATTAGTTATTAGGTTTGCAAATTCTGCAAATTCTTGTAGATATCGTTCTGCTGCAGCAGTGTCTGCAGATGCTGCTTCTCCAACGATTTTAATGTTATGCAATGATTGTTTCACCTTAAATGTATTGAACCAACCTTCCCATGCTTGAAATCCTCCATCTGTACATTCACCACTACAACTACCATAATGTTCTTTAAAATGAGCGTAAAGACGCTATGCCTTCTCCCGGACCATTGGACCACTCAGGGGCACCCTTTTTTGGCTGCGGTCTTCGATCCATAATGACAACGCCACTTCCATTTTTTCTATTGCTGGATCACGAACAATTTTCGCTGACATTGAAGTTGAAGCTACAGAAGACCTTATTTTATCTTTGGATTTTTTTATCGATCGTACAGTTGATTCGTTGACATTGAATGAGCGTGATATGGATGCAAATGACTCTCCAAGGCGTAAACGATCAAGCATTTCTATTTTCACTTTAAGCATTAACACAGATTTTTTCGTGTCGAAACTCGTTTCTCATTTTTTTTAGTTGACATTATAAATTAGAAAAAGAGCGGTAGAGACGTGTTACTCGATCACAATTTTTGTAACGAATGTGAAAGACGAAACAATAAAACACGCAAAGCGGCTTTTACCATAGAACGGAACAGCAACATTTAAAAATATACTTTATTCATTGAGTAATAAGGTTGCTTTCATTCTGTTTGTTTACATTCTCAAAAACACCGATCGCGGCGAAGGCGGCTTATGTCAGAGTCCTCGGCGATATCATTTAACAACATACTTTAGACAAAGTTGTAATAAGATCTATTTTACATTTTTTATTAGTCCATTTGACGGCATTTACAAAGGATATTGGGTTGGATACCTATTGGAATCCTTTTATTATTATGTATGTACTTATTAGATCCGCGAATAAAGAAATTTTTAGCCGCGAATATAGGAATTGGGTCGCATTTTTTTAATCGGCGAATAGTGAAAACGCGAATGAAGGAAGCGCGAATAAGGAGCTTTTACTGTATAATTATTTATTGAACACGAACAAATAATACAGGTTAACTGAAATCAACTATAATCGGAGTGGGTGCTCATACTTGAGAACGATGGCAGAATAAGTCGATCGAAACGTCGTAGTTATATTGTATTGTTTGTGTTCAATAAATAATTATAATTAATTATGTGTGATTTAAATAAAAATTCAAATTTTAATTGTTTCAAGAATCTTGTTCACTGAATAAAATTAGCGCTTATTTTTTAAATAAACACTTATTAACCAGAAATATTCTCATAAACCAGTGGTTCTCAAACATCTTACAGCTGCCTATAACGACTCAATCCAGATATAACCAATTATCACCCGTAAATTTTTTTTCCACTTTTGGATATTGAAAATTTATTTATTTTAAACATTCCAAAAAAAATAAAGTAAAAAAATAATAATAATAAAATTAATAAAAATTTTAACCTAAACGTAGATAATAAATTTAAAACACAATAGACCAAATGTAAAAATTTTCTTTAAACGAAAAAGAAAATAATTTCAAATAAGCCGACAAAGTGCGAGCCGGGTCTCATATTGAAGGTTCTGTACCCTATATCATATAAAATACTTAAATTCATCCTTATTTATCGTTGATATCGTTGAATCAGGAGATGGTAAAATTTATGTTAAGACACTTCTGAACGCCGGCGGGTATAAAAATGATCTAAAATGTCTAATTTGCTGGTCTCTATCACACCGTAATTTTAAAATAATAAAAAAAATAAACATAATAAATTTTGCCTAAATTTATTTTGAGAGAACTTTGAAGGGATAACTCACATACCATGACGAAAAAGTATTTTTTATTAAGAAATTCGACTCTTCTAAAAAAAAAAATTCAATTAAAATTTTAATAGGTACGAGTTTTGATTTCGGAGAAAGCGAATACACATAACCTGTACAATGTACATTAAAAGTTTGTATCTTATTTATCTTATAAGCTACAAAGCTCTGACAGATATACAATTAGGCATACATTGTAGCGTCGCTAATAAGAGTGAGTTTTACTTTTGACCAGAACCCTAAAAACAAAAATAAACAAAAACTGAATAAAAATCTAGGAAAACGAGTCAATTTTTTTTTCTTAAATCAAGGAAATTTTGTTATGTTTCTCAGAGTCTATGACATGATACCATATATAACAAAAACAATTTTTTTCTTCCCCAGACCATTTTGAGTACTGATATGTGATATTTTTATTTATTAAAGGTGGTTTATTGTTAACTGAGTTACTTACGGTTACTTACTTGATCGCTTAGACAAACAAACACAAAAAACACGTTGTCAACTTTTGAAGTAAAGTGTTTTTGTCTATAAGCTTGATTTACTAATTGTTGGCTGATCTCGACCTTTAGCATTGAAATTGAAGCGAATGATTGTTTGTAAAATGATTTCTCGAGCAGATTGATTGATTTCTAAGGACTTAAGGGCATGCGCTTTACATCCTAAGCTCTCATGCGTTAGACAATGGCCAATTGAATTTGTGGATCAATGTCGGAATGCCAACTTTTTGTCTGTAGATGGAAGAGGAACACCAGCTACAAATCAACAACTAGTTTACGATCGTCAACACGCGTAGGGCTTTTAATTCGCGAACGGATTATGAACGATCTCATTCATTCACAATCGGGCAACAGCAATGAACTCTACTTGAATTCAAGAAAACTAATTCATAAATGCTAGCTGATGCATTCTACATGAGTTCTTCGACGCATTTCATTCTAATATTATATATTTTTTTTATTTTTTGGGCGGGGGGACAAACAGAGAAATATTCCTCCAGTTTGGTACCACACGAAGCGAGATTGGCAGAGATAACGCCAGAGGAATTGTGGAGCAGTGGATTGTACCAATTTGGGAACAATTTCGGCCTTGAAATGAGACATGTTTTTACAAAGAGGCTTTTCTAAGAAAAATTCCAAGCAATCTTTCAAGTAAGATTTTGAAAAATAATTTTAATTTCAATCTGCTACACTACTGTTTATCTATCTATCCTCTAGAGATGAATAAATAATATCTAATAATGAATTCGACTTATGGTACTGGAACTGCAATAGGGTGTACAAACCAAGGATCCAAACTTTAAAATTTCTAATGACAAAATTGATTGATTGATTTAATGGTTAAGTTGTTTATCATAAAATAAGTTTCAGCTAAAACCACCTAGATTAGACATTTTTAATGAGGAAATTTTATCAGGGTCATTAATTCTGGAGACGTTTTCACGTTTCTTCTTATACTGAAAAGTGATAAAGGTTCCTAAGTGGTTTCGTCTACTAGTCATCAAGGGTGTCAAAGTGCCAGCTCAGAAATTAGAATATTTGAAAAATTAATTTAAATCCAGCTCAATGTATCAAAAAAGCGTAGAATAGAATGTATCGATTTAAATATTCTGATTTTCGTTGGCTTCCTTGGTGTTTCCTACAGTAAGCGACAAAACCACTCAGGAAACTTTATTACTTCTGTCTAACGAAAGACTTCACAAGCATTTGAAAACCATCCCAAAATTAGATGACAAAACGTTGTGCATTCTAATAAAATTTTCTTATTAAATATATATGTTCTAGATTGTTCCAGACAAAACTTCTCTTTTGATAAAATTAAAGCAAGAATGCGTGGTTCCGCCCGTGCAGCACCAGTAGCTTAAGTTTAGTTCACTATAAACAAGCTATTTACTAAAAATTATTATTTTAATTGAAAAATAGAAAGAATTAATATAAAATACTTATTAAAAAAAAAGTATTTGTATGTATTTAACCTTTGTTTCTGGAAATGTCATAGAAGAAAATATGTATTATTTTTCGTAAAAGGTAAAGTGTATTTTCCATAAATTTTTTATTTGTTCTATTTCTTGTCTTGATATGAAATTGCAATGATAATTTGGATCATGAAGCCTCACTTGATTGTTAACAAATGATAGGTTTGATTTAGCATGAGATTCTATAGGCTGTTTGTCTCAACAAACACATTGACATGAGAGATCACTTGTAGCAGAAAACACTCCTACAAACATTGATACTATAATATGATCATGTAATGGACTTTGTTTTGTTTTGAAGATTCCATTCAAGTCATAATCGATTAGCACTTAAGCATACGGAAATGATTAAAAAGAGTAATATTTCCTTTATTGGGTTATTCGAATAAATTTATGAAGGTTTATTAATTTGAAATTCTTGACTTTATTTTTCTAATACATAATGTTAAATTTAATAAAATCTAAATTTTTCTATTTTTTTTTTTTAGTTTCTAATGTTAATATAATAATTCAAATAAAATCACGGAACAGATCAAAATAATGAATAAAGTCATAATTGTACCCGTGGTAATATTTTCTTACAATGTGTTAGAAAGGTATACTTATAGACTATTTAATTAGACTCCAGATAGAAGAATTTCGGGAAAAAACGTAAGTGTTGACGGTACACTTAGCTTGTATTTTTTGAGTTTGAAGTTTTTTGAAAGTCGATTGAGCAAGTGAAACTTTATTTATAAAAAACTAAATAAAATATGCTTTTCTTTTTCCACGTACATTTTTTTTATGATAAAAATACATTATGGAATCGCATAAAAAATATAATAGTGAAAACTCTAAATGATGTTCTGATGTATATAGACATCTTAACTCGGGCTCCCTGTAGCATCTCCAAAATATTTCGTCTTAAAGGAGGGCAAAAGTGAATATCATCGTGGAGAGATCACGTGAAAATAGTAAAAGAAATTTCGAATTGCAATGTTGCGAATAAATTTACCGCTAATCGTCATCTGCGAGATAACTCAGAAAAAAAAATATTTATAACCCGAAATCAATCTATAAATATATACCGGGTGAGTTTTTTATCTTGAGACAGTCTTATAACTCAAAAACAGTGCATTACATGAAAAAAAGTTTCAAATAAAAGTTGATTTATATCGAAGGGGAAGCTAAACTAAGCTATTGTTTGTCGACCTAAAATAAGCTTTCAAGGGTATTTCGAGGTCAAGTTCTGTTTTTTAAATGGAACCCTATATTTTTCTTTACGTCTACTTAATCTAGAAAAAAACTGAACAACTTTTATTAGAACTATTTTTTAATAAGACATCAAATAAAAAAATATTAAATAAATTAGATCTAAAAAAATTCTAATAATTATTTTTAACAATCAATTTAATTATCAAATAATAATGATCAAATATTTAATATAATTTAATAATTTTGGGACACTGTTCTGAGACATTCCTGAGTGTATCTCAAGTCTTCTGGATCAATTCCAGTTCCAATTTCCTTATTTTGGCCTGTTCTAGATTCTTCGTAGCATTTTGTTGTTTTTTTTTTAACAGATTTACAAGAGGAAAAAATGAAGCTTGGGAGGATGTATTCCTATCAGGAAAACGCTCGGTATCCATTTCAATGGCAGCCCCTAACACTTCTTCCACATTCACCGCATAAATTAAGGCCATTTCAATTCTGTCTTCAACAAAAATGCTCCATTTGTATTATAGTAATACAATATAACTATCTATTGGATTGACACGAGAAATAAACTTTTTTTAAACTTAAGAATTTTAAATAGATCTATTAATTAGAAAATAATCTCTTAAATCTATGTACCTACGTGTAGTTACATATAATGAAGTTTTAAGATCATTATAAACAAACACTTATTTTTATTGTTGTGACTTTTCGATATAATCAATATTTATTTAATAATTAATTATTTAAAGTTTAAATTTTTATTTAAATCACACATGACTACTTTATAACTATTTATTGAAACAAATAATTACAATTTTAATACGTATTAAAATTGTAATTATTTGTTTCAATAAATAATTATAAAGTAATCATGTGTGATTTAAATAAAAATTCAAACTTTAATCAAATTAATCACAAAAATAAAAGCTTCAACAGCTTCATTACTAATTAATTATTTAATCATTATTATTTGAAAATTAAGATGAATAATTGTTAATAATAATTATTAAGATTTTTTTAGATCTATTTGATTTAATACTTTTATTTATTTGATGTGGTACAAAAAATATTTCTAATAAAAGTTGTCCAGTTTTTTTTCTAGATTCAATTGTAATTAAAAATGATATTTTTACATAGGGTAGATAGGTAAAGGGTGGAGATATGATCATTTTATTTTTTTTCATTGAAGGACTTTCACCATCTTGTTGAAAAACTAAAATTTGTTAGAATAATATATTCGGAGTAACTTAAAAAAAAATTGAAATTATTTACCACGTAGTTTTGATAAAAAACAAAAAAAACATATTTGGGCAATTATTTTTAGTGCACGGGATATAAGCACAATGGCTTGGAAACGATCCGGTTAGTATGTGTGTATCCATATAGAGATTTCGATTTCGTAGTGTGAGTGGACAGTCACGTTAAAAAAACATAACCTAAAATTTTAGTTCCGTTCATATTTATAGAGTGGTTACGAGACTAAAACTTTTTGTGTGGATTGTCGCGAAAGAACCTCCTTAATTTCCCTCCTGATATAAATAAACTTTTACTTGAAACTTTTTTCCATATATGCACTGTTTTTGAGTTATAAGACTGTCTCAAGATAAAAAAAAACTCTTCCGGTATATATATATATATGTATGCTAATTCTTTAATTGTTCTAGGAACTTCATAATTCATAGAGAATCTCACAACTTTTTATTTTACAAGATTCAAAAATTTTGAAAAAGAAGAGGTGGGTAAATGAGAAGTGAAGAAATAATGAAAGGGAGTGAATTCATTCACAAATCGACTGAATTGAAATTCGAAATATAATCTTAACGAAGGGATGTGTAAAGCGGGTGCAAAGTGGGCATTAGAAGGGGCAGCTGGCTGGAGTAAATCCACAAACGAAAATCCCAACCGGAAGACCATCTCTCTCTCTCTGTCACTCTCACCCTACCAATGGAATGATGAACAAAACCGGAAAACATATCCATTCCATTTTTAAGACCTCTTCATTTTAAATTGTTTAATTCACAATTAGTGAACGATTCTTTAAATTACACTGTAAAATCTAATCAGCTCTCTAAATCAGGAATACAAATATTTTACTACAAGTATTAACTTTCTATGAATTTTGTTGATATATTGTGGATATCTGAAACAGGACACAAACTCTGGGCGTACCGAATAATTTTCGTAAATGATTTTTCCCTATCAATTTTAGGACAAAAGCGGAAATAGAAAAGATTTTTAAAATTAAAAACTAGTTCAAACTTATCGATTCGTAAACATGAGATTATTTAAAATACATGGAAAAGAACTAAATACTCAAAAATTAGACAGGTTTAATTAAATTTTAATTATTAGTTGTAGTTAAAGCTTAGAATTATTTTTTGTATTATACTAATTAAGAAAACGGAAGTTAATGCTTTCAACGATATCTTATTTATAAGATTTAGGGAAAGCGGTGTTGGTTTCTAGTGAAACATTAAACACAGGACACACTATAAACTCCTGTCATAACTTATTTCTTTGAATAGATTTTGTTCGCCGAGAGTAGCTAAGTTATTGATTTATAAATAACAAATCAATTATAATATATATTAAAAATCTTTAAAAAAAATTATTTTAAATCTAAACGTTTCGGAAGAATTTCTCCCTTTATCAATGAAATTGTATCTTATCATAGTAAAAGCAACTTTTTTTCTTTTTCCAAATTAAAATTCCATTGACAAAGGGAGAAATTCTCCCCAAACGTTTGGATATAAAAAACAAAAACCGACTTCCATAAAATTAAATGCAGCAAATAAAATAATAAGAACTCAAAAATAAAATAAAATGCACAAAAAATGTATAAAATAATTATCTAATTTAGTTACAACAAAACAATAAAATTGTTACATGAAACTACCCTTTGAAGTCGGTGCCAAACATACACATTTTATGAATCGCCCTCGACGGATCTTAGTACGTTTAAGGGGTAATGAAGACAACATCGCGTAAGCTCGCTTATATAGATAGTTTGTTTAGCACCGACTTCAAAAAATGATTTCACGTAACAATTTCATCGTTTAGTTATTAGAAAATTATTTTATACATTTAATGCATTTTATTTTATTTTTGAGTCCTTATTATTTTATTTGCTGCATTTAATTTTTTTGAAGTCGGTTTTTTTTATAAATTATTTTTATTTTTCTTCTCATCAGAACTTGACCAAATTAATATGGAACCCCCCCTAAGGTACCCCCTTCCAATAAAAGAAGAATCATTGAAATCGGTCCATGAACAAAGAAGTTATGCGTGATCAAGTGAACATACATAACAAAAAAGGTCCACTACCAATGAAATTTATACGGGACCAATCTGGAACTAGACTGAACTTAACGAAAAAATCATCGAAATCTGTCCACATGGTAAAGAGAAATCGATGCACAAACATAAAAAAAAAAAACATTCCTTTGAATTGATAACCTCCTCCTTTTTTGAATTCGGTTAAAAATAAACGTTTTTATTAATTTTTTTTTTTAAGAATTGACTTTTTTTAATTACCTAAAAAACAAAAAATCAATAAATAATTTTATCTATATATATATATATTATATTCGTTTATTTCCATCAAGCAGAGAACACTCTCATTGATTCCTTCTTGTAAGCAATTCTTGTTTTGTTGGAATCAAAATCATAGAAAAATAATATGTACTTGAAAATGATTTTTCCCTTTGATTCAGGCATTTGTAAATATGAATAAACACAATAGCTTCTTTCCCCCTAAAGTCCTGGAAACAAAAATATACCAAACAATCTGGAAAAATATAATTTTCAATAAAAAAAAAGTAGAGACGTATTCTCGGAATATCAAATTCGTTCTTATTTGTCATTGATAAGAAGAATGAAAATGAGCATATAACTTATAAACTTCAAGTTTTATCTAATTTACTTGTCGAGCTACATTACTCTGACAGACGGCCAGACAGACAGATATACATACATTCCTGCGAGATTAATAAGGTCCTGTTTTACTTTTTTACTGAACCCTAAAAATAAAAAATAAATAAATAAATTAACCGCCTATTATAATATGGACCCCAGTGATCCATTTATTTATTGTTTTTAATATAATGAAATTTATATTGTTATTCAAAAATGCAGACAAATCAGAAAAATGAAAAGTTGTAACATATGAGCTGAAATTCAGAACAGCTAGGTATTTGGCACAAAAAACTACACCTCAATGCCAAGTTTTAACTTTCTAACTCAAACCTTTCAATAGTGATAAAACTGGAAATTTTGCAAAAAGCATACGCCTACCAATTCTTTATAAAAAAGTTAAGTTTACCTCTGATATATTGATTAAAATTAAAAAATAAAACAAAAAACAAATGATTTAAAATTAAAATTATGTACGCATTCCCCCCCCCCCTCGACAGAGTCTAAAATACTTTGGATCTTTCTGATTGTATGTGTCTCTGCATTAAGATACCCACAATAATCAAAGACCGGAAAGTCATTGATATTTCTTTCCGGTGATTGAATTTTTTTTTATATTTAAAACTAAGAGCTAATTTTATTTTAGGTTTCCTAGAACGAAGTCCCAGTTCGAAATTCAGAAAATCAGAAAAAAATCGAGTTGACATATATGGAAAGCTATCGAAGAGTTATAACTAATTGCCTAAAATTTACCAGACATATTTGTATAAATAAACTTATTCATTATTAAATCAATATTATTTATTATTAATATTCGAATCATTAAAATTTGCTGACAGCGTATCTTGAAAATTTTTACACTTTTTCCTCCAATTTAATATTAGTTAATTTTACATACAGATTAAGTGAAAAACTTATTGTGCAGTTATTTTAGATGGAACATTTGTAAAGAGCTGATGTTAATCTGCACTCTGTCTTATCAATATTAGTAGAGGTATAAGCGGAGAAAATTATCAAGCTCAGCTCTCTCTATGGATGCCTCACTAATTTTGCTTATAGTAGATCTCAAATATTATGGTTGTTCTCCCTGTATTTTGTATCTGGTAAGCAAACATGTATTCTAAGTGAAAATGTTTATTCCATCTGTGATTTGACAATATACCTACAAAGTGGATTTGCATCATTATACTTCCGAAGTACGAACAAGTTTAAACTGAGTTAAAGTGGATATTGAAATTGATCAATGAATGGATTGAAATTAGCTAACACTCCAATTCATTTTTAAATGGGAGCGCCTGATGGGTATGCAACAGATTATCTCGTGTGGGTATCCAATGCCTACCCTACAGGATGACTAAGGAATTCAATGTTTTTATTTTATTTTATCCAAGTATTTCATAGATACCTTATTTAAGTTCTTTTAATTGAATAATATCAATTTCAACTATTTCGAAATTTTTAGTTAACAAGCTCTACCAGACGAACATTGAGAGCTACATTAATAGGGTTCTGTTTTACTTTTGATCGGAACACTAAAAACCTTTCTCAGAGCAAAAACGAATTTCCTCCACTAGTTTTATTCTACTATCCAAAACTTAACTACACCTCCTACAAAACTCATTTCCACCCCTAGATAAATTGAAACTCCATTATTACGGGGAATCACTTATGTGTTTTTCATTAAATTATTTCGTTACTTTCACAATTTGTCAATTCTATTATACTAAAAAGTCAGTTGGTCTCTAATCGAATTACTGAAATTGAAACCTTGTGGTGGCTAATCATCTAGCTGAATTCGATTGGATTATTTGCGCTTATTCGTGTTTAGAAATGTCTGAAACGTATAGAACATGTTTTATCAATTTAGAAATTTAACTAATAAAATAAAAATATTTAATTTTTTTATTATTTTATTTTGTCACAGACTTCTTTTAATTGAATAATATCAATTTCAACTATTTCAAAATTCTTTAGTTTACAAGCTCTACCAGACGAACAGGGAGACACAGATTGTAGCTACATTAATAGGTTTAGGTTTAGATTTTACTTTTGATCGGTTTTACTTTTGATGCCTCACCAAGAACATTATAGGAGAGAGTTTGGACTGCTGAGATCATACTAAGTTTTCTAAACAACTTTCATGTTATAGAAGATATTATCATTTGGATTGAATTATTATTAGTACTTTTTTATATATGTCTTAAAATTTCCTTATTGATTCTTCATGTTTTTTTTGTATAAAATTGATTTTTTCATATTTTTATTTATCTTCTCAAAGAATTCGATTTAACTATGATTATGATTATTAATATTATTTCTTCTTTTTAATCATTCATCGCTACTATTTGATAATATTTAAATTCTATTAAATTAATTATTTCAAAAATGACTTTAGTAAGTATAAACGCATGATTATGATAAATCAAGAAATCAACTGACAATTATGAAGAATTAAAAAAATTAAATATAAATAATTTGTGAGCAAAGTAAATTGATCAATGCAACCGTCTTGTATTTGATTGATTGATTGATTTAATTTGATTTAATCGCGTTCTCGACAGACTTGAATGGGATCCAACTTGGGTGTATGTTGCTGTGGGAATGTGTTGTCGTGTTTATGTGTAAGAGTGTGTGTGTGTGCCGGAAGCCGCAAGTGAAGCGGATCTAACAAAAGACGGATTATCACGAATTAGAGAAATCCTGAGCTACACCTGACTGGAGCCTTTTAATTGCCTCGCTAGCATTAAACGCCATTAAAAGACGTCCCATACAACGAGCTCAATCAAGCAGTTGAAAAAATAACGATTTTGCAATCAGATACCGAGGTGAGAAAAATTTGTAATTTTTGTAACGTTACGGGTGAATTTTTTTATCGTCATTCGCTAGAAATAGATTTCATTTCATGACAGATAACTATTGAGTGTTTTTACTCACCTTGAGCAGATTAGAAAGAGAAGATGGAAATTTTTTGAAATCAGCTGAATAAAAAGAATATAATTTTAAAAATATTAATTATTCAAAAATTAATTAATTACGAAATAATATTTGAAATATCTGTACCTCAGAGCGTAAAGATCCAGTGTAACATTTTTAAAATTGTTAAATAGAACAAATAAGTTGTTATTTATTATCTTGATTCTAAACTAGGGAATATATTTATTTTTATAGTTACAGAGTATAGCTTAAATAGTTATAATATAAATTATTGATTCCCTCTGATTAATAAATAACAGACTCTCGTGAAAAATAAAGAATTATACAATACACTGTTAGATGTCTATGGTGTTGCATTAGTCAGAATTATCTTATGACCTTTTACCATTAAATGAAATATGGAGTTCCGACTTTTTACTTATAGTTATAGGTGAAATATAACAATTTATTTGCAGATTATGGAACGTACTGTAAGCGGTCCGTCGATGTAACTAGACACATTTACATGTAAATTTGATTAGTTAAGCCAATAGAGTTACAAAGCTTACATTTTTTAGGCAGAATTTTAATTATTATTATTATTATTATTTTATTTGTTAGATTTATATTTAAGTTTGTTATGTTATTTTTAAAAATATTATTACTTCCCTAGTATCACAATGTTTCAAACTACCTAGTAACTACATAGTGCATATATATATTTTCAGAATCTATATAGGCACTATATAGTTAGTATATAGTTTGAAACATTGTGCTACTAGGGTTATTATATTTATTTTTTATTTTTCGGAGTTATTTTATTATTGAGGATTTTAGACCTATGTAATTTTCTTTTTTCTTTTGGCCTAACATTAAAAAAAAAAAAATTAAAAGCCAGCATCAAAAATGTAAGGGACCATCCATAAATTACGTCACACGAATTTAAAGATTTGTAGACCCCCTTCTCCTGTGTAACATTCTGTCACATTTTCATTGAGCCCCCTCTGTATTGTGGCGTCACACTATCATTTGTATACCCTATAATTTAATAATTGTAGATTTTTTTTTTATAAATTAAACTCAACTAAAGGGATTTAATGTAATTTAAGTTTAACTTTATTTTTATTCATATCATTTAACACATTATTCACTATTACTATTACTCTTCAGGGAGTAAATCCTTAATTATAAGAAAAATCGTTTATTAAATGAAAAAAAAAATTTCAAGTGTTTTTGCTAAAAATAAATCAATTTTTTGGCATGTATAAGAAAAATTTTGAATTACTATTATTTTTTTTTTATTTATTTAATGTCACCGGGAACAAAGCCCATTTACACAGCACATAAGTAGAGTGTTAGTAATTTTAGTGAGGGAGCCGAGTTTTCAGCCGGTAGAAATTTTTATTTACCAGCTAGGATCGAACCCCGGTCCTCCACTTCAACATTGCCATAATCGATCGATGCCGAAGCGAAGCCAGTGCGTTAGCTGACTGAGCTACCCGACTCCCCAATATTGAATTATAAAATAAAAATAAATAACTTTACGAATTAAAATCTTTAAAGTGTAGTATGAATTTAAACGATTAATGACGTTGGTGCGCCTGTATTTAGGCAACGATATGCGCGCAGAAGAATGAAAGCTGCGTAAGAGCTAGGCGAGTCCATTCGTTGCTTACAATGTATGATCTATTTAAATTTTTCAGGTTGGAATAATAATAACCTGAAATCTAAAAAATTTATTTCAATATTTTTAAACATTTTTAATTTAACTTTTGTGACATCACAATTTGTAAGATCCCCGGGCCCCCCTGTCACATTTTGTCATGAATCTGAGATGTCCCCTTCTCCCTTACTGTGTGGCGTAATTTATGGAAGGTCCCTAAGCTTATTAAGATATTTTAATGTTTTTTAAAAAACACTATGTGGCGCATAGTATGGTATAGTATGGTATAAGCCCTTAGTTTTAAATCGTGTGGTCCTCAATTCGATTCTGAGGCATGTATCAGGATTTTTTTTTAATTTCTCCGAGCGTTGGCGTTGTTACAAACATTCTTAGGCTATTATATATAATATATATAATACTAATAATAATATATGATACTTAGAAACTGTGGTTTGACAGAATTTATTCTTATTTTATTTTGGTGAATCAGAGTGCATATCTTTCATACTACTAAATTACTATGCACGTTTATGATAATTCAATTGTAAAAATCAGATTTTCGACCATTTCGTTCTTTGATACAGATATTTTAGAATAAATTTTTATAAATATCCTTCCGATTTTAGATAGGTCTTAAAAATTAAATGAATTCATGATTGGAAGAGTTCATGAATTCATTGGATTGAATATAGTTTAAATTCCAATTTCTGGTTGTGAGTTTTATAGAACTGGTTCTTTTGGTTAGTTTCGCGTCCCTCGGTATCTCGGGTATGAACTGTACGGATCCGTTTTTGTTAGAGCCGTTTCAGCGGTGTGGGGCGCGCCTAGCACGCGCCTACCTTAGGCGCTTCCCCCCGATTCGAATCTTCGCTGGACGTGAATGTGGAGCTGGTGTCGATCCCCGAGTCTTTGTTGTGAGGATCGGCTGAGACGCTGGCCGCCGTACGTCCAAGGCGACCCAGCCAGGCGTCCCGAGGCGTACCGTGGTCAAACCGCACCGTCTTCTTTCTACGTTCAGTTAACCGGCGACGGTCTCCGTCTTGCGGACACTCGCGCGCAAACCGCTCTCGTAACGTCGCATAACAATCTCGGTAGTCATCGTCCGAATTCCGCGTGAACGCCTCCACTTGGCCATTGTTATTGATCTTGTGGTTATTATTATTGTTGTTATTAACACTAACGTTTCTGGTATCCCTGATTGTGTGTTTTGATATTATATCTCTACCCTGTTTATGATGGTGGTGCGGCCTCGTTGAGTAAATTCCTAATTGGCCTACAAAGTGACGATCGAGCTTCGTTAGGTCGAGGGCAGCACTCGCGCATACACACAAGCACAGATTAATACCCACACCGTAAAGGGATAAGGAGTGAGATATTAACATTGATCCTAGACTCACAAGAACGCACAAAAATGGGGTTTGCAAGGAACAAAACAAACAAATGATGAATTTCGTTACCAGGTTTGTCTAATTATACCAATATCCAATTATAAATTTTACAATTGTAATATTTAGATATCGGTATAATGACACAGTTCATGCAGTCAAACACATACAGAAGAAAGAGAAAAATTTTAGAAAAAAATTAAGTGAGATGAGAGAGAGGATGCTAGATAAAAAAAAAACATTTATCAGGTCCTGCTGAAAACGCATAGTCAAAACAAGACGTCAAGTGCTTTGTTAAGTGATTTAATTTCCTCACCGCTAAAAATTTTTTAATTTTTTCATCTAAAATCGCCTGCCGTTGTAATCTCTCGCCATTTCTGTCAGAAGTGGCGCCACCTGAAAGTATAACACGTGTGCTACAGAGTCATGAGAGCAACAACTTTGAGCCCCTTGTGCCTAAATGGGGTTATCGTGTCGTAGTTTTTCTTTCAGTAATTACACACCAGAATAAATATGTTCAGACCCTCTGCGACACTGGTGATTTATATAATAAATTATAGAGATTCATCTTCCAAATACCTGGAAATTTTTTGAATTCTAGTACCCAAAAAATCATTAAAATATATATTTTTACACTTTTCACTTAAATTTCTGGATATCTGAAAAACAAATAATTATTTATTTTTGTGGCTCCAGTACTATAATTTTTTAGAACTATCTCTAATTTTAACGATTTCAAGTTATATGTAAGCGATATAAGGCTTTCCAGGCTACAAGAAGTGAATTAGAAATTGACACTTATAGACTAGGCTCCATTTCATGACTATGCCAAAGACAATTATCGTCATTATCCAAAATAACAGACATCGTGTTATCTAGTAAAGTTATAGTATTGGACTCACAATTTCTAAAGTCATTGTGTTTCCAAAGATATATTACTATCTGATTCTGTCTGATAGGTATGAAGGTTACAAGTGGGAAAGCCACAATAAAGGAGTTATATAATATTCTTCCTTTCATCTACCAAAGTTGTAGTCACGAAACATGAATGAATATACTTATGAACATACTCTGCTATTTTTCCAAAATTTATAACATACAAAATCTTTAATTAATTTTCTTCTTTTGTTTAAGGTGCCGTGTTGCTGTTGCTTTACTGAGAGAAGATAAGAGGATTCATTATTTGATGTAATCATTTTCAAAATAAAATTTTACATAGAGTAAAATACAATGCAATTGAATTTCGTTTGGGTTTAAATTAAATGTGAAAAAGAAATTTGTTTTATTTTGCCAATCCTGATAGTATTTCGATTACCATAGTTTTATAAGAATTTGGAGAAATCAAGTTGTGATAAAGATTTGACAGAATGTATTTGACCTAAAATATATATATAGGGTCCGCCATCTAACGTTTTTTTTCAACTAGTGCTTATTTCGTGAATGGTAACACTTAGCTCATGTTTGATTTGACAGATAATTAGTTTTATCCTTCCGCTGAACGAATATAGTTGTGTATACGCTTGAACAACGCTGGGAAATATTGCGACATTACTTTGAAAATCATGGTAATGTTGCAGAATGTTTTGCCAAAAAAATCATCTTTTCAGATGAAGCTCATTTTGATCTTGGCGGGTATGTAAACAAGCAAAATTGTCGCATTTGGGGCACAGAAAACCCGCACGCATACATTGAAAAGCCGACGCACCCAAAACGAGTCACTGTTTGGTGCGGATTTTGGTCCAGAGGCATAATTGAGCCATTTTTCTTCGAAAATGAGCAAGGAGTGGCCGTTACATCAATGGCGATCGTTATCGGGCCATGTTGAACGAATTTTTGTTCACAAAAATTGAAGAGGAGGATATTGGCAACATTTGGTTTTAACAGGACGGCACTACGTGCCACACAGCCGAAGCTACACTCGATGTTTTGCGCCCTGTTTTTGAAGATCGCATTATCAGCCGCAGAGCTGATGTCGTTTGGCCACCTCGGAGCTGCGATTTGACACCATTGGACTATTATTTGTGGGGTGCCGTCAAAGATAAGTGTTACGCCGACAAGCCAGAGACAATTGACGCTTTAAAGGACAATATTCGTGAAGCCATTGCTGAAATACAGCTGCACACAACCGATAATGTGCTTAAAAATTGGACCGATCGTGTAGGCTACTGCATGGCCAGCCGAGGCAGCCATTTGAATGAAATTATTTTCCATTATTAACCGGAAGGATTGTACTTTCAAATAAAAAGAAATTTGAGAAAATATTCAGTAGTTTTTTTTTATAGCATTTAAAAAAAAGTTATTTGGCGGATCCTATATTTAAATTAAATAAGTATTTTATTTATTTATTTGTTTTTATTAAATAAAAAAAAAGTTACAAAATATCCAGCTGTATTACAAATTTCTCATTGATCTTTATTTCCATATTGTGCCGTTTTCGCACCGAACTCTCAGGTGAATTTTTTCTTTTTTAAAAACTTAGAAACAGTACTTTATTTTTTTAAATGCTCTCTTTAATTAATAGACCAAGATCCCAGCGAAGATTCCAGACCTACGTCAAAGTATAAAACCTAAGATTTTTTAATCGAATGTTTTCTACATTTGATTCAATCGCGAATCAAACGTAGGGAATTTTTGTCAAATATTGAGTGAAAATAATATCTGAACTTATATATTTCTAACTTGAAATAATGATGTTAAATAAATTTATAATTTTTCTCGTTGATATATCAATTATTCTTGATATATTAATGAGAAAAATTATAAATTTATCTAAGATTTTTTTATGTGTGGGTACTATAGTAGGTTATAACGTAAGGGTATTAACTAACTTGGGTGAGGGGCTTTTGGCAGATATCAGTTACCGAATAGGTGAAAAAATGGGTTAATCTCCGTTATAATAACAAAGCTAGTCCTTTAATATGTCATACAGGATAGTATCAGTGACCCACAAAAGACGCTCTCGGCGGGTCCCCGCTGCAGCCAGACGCCTCAAAGATCGAAAAATACTATAGTATCAAGGCTAAATTTTTTATATTTTTCCCAGAAGAAAATTATAATCGATAAAAATCTTTAAAAATTCTGAAAGATAGCTACTTTTATAAGGATAAAGTCTAAAGAGTTTCAAAATTTTTGAACCATTACTTTGGCTGAAAAAAAATCACTAATTGATTTAGATGGTAAACTTACACCCTTGACCAACCCGACCCACGGTAAATAATGTTAATATTAAATAAATTGTTAATAAATTTTTATTAAAAAAAATAGTATTTAAATATTTCATTATATTGGCCTTTTTTATCAATAAGCGAGAAACTTCTTGAATTTTCTCTTGTAGTATTCAGGCTTTATATTTTTAATTTTAAAAAATTAATTAAATTAAATTAAATTAAATTAATCGTGAATTTAAATTTGATTTTACTTTTTCCCTCTTTTAAGTTTTATTCAAATATAAATCTTCCACAAATGTATCTACAGATTTCCTGTACGCGGATATTGATATTCAGATAGAGACTTGAAACTTGGGGGATATTTTTTTTTTTTTTTTTTTTTCTTATTTCGAACCATATGAGCCTCTGTCACTCAGAATTTTTACAGATTTTTAGCTAGTATAATCTTGGGTATATAACTTACTAACGATAAGATTTAGCAGTATTTTATCTAGCTGTAACTCCAAAATTATAATAGCTAAAAATCTGTAAAAATTCTGAAGGACAGGGGCTTATAGGCCTACTGAATAAAAAAAAATAATATATATATCCCCCAAGTTTCAAATTTCTATCTCAATTTTAACCTTAGCCCCACAGCGCTGTAAGTTTCCCATCTAAATAACATGGAGTTAGCATTGAACTAGCGATTTTTCTGGTCAAAGTAATGGTTCAAAAATTTTGAAACTCTTAGATTTTATCCTTATATAAGTAGCTTTTTATAGATTTTTATCGATTACAACCTTCTTCTGAGAAAAATAAACAAAATTTAGCCTTTGTACTATAGTATTTTTCGATCCTTGAGGCGTCCGACCACAGCAAGGACCCGCCGAGAGCGTCTGTTGTAGGTCACCAATACTATCCTGTATGACATATTAAAAAACCAGCCTTGTTACTATAACGTAGAATAACCCATTTTTCACCCCTTCGGTAACTGATATCTGCCAAATCCCCCCTGACCCAAGCTAGCCAATACCCACACGTTATAGTCTACTAGTACAAACCCATAGAAAAAATCTTAGGGTTTATACTTTGACGTAGGTTTGGGGTCGCTGGGATCTTGGTTTATAAGAGAAAGTCAGAGAGATATTTATAAAAAAATGTAATTTTTTTTTTTTTTTTGTTTTTTTACTTTTTTTATTTACTTGAAGCTAGGAAGGGAAGGCAGGAATTTCTGTATTTATGGGGAGCATTGTAATCCATCATTACTTGATGATATAAACCCTGTAGAAAATGGTATAATTTGAGTGTTATTTTTTATTATTTTCTTTTTTTTTTTGGGTGGGGGGGGGGTTTGCAGGGTCGAGGTTTTGACAGAGTCAAAGAGGTTGAGGCAGGACTCACAGGCCACTCAGGGAAAATCAATGGAATAGGGCAACAGAGGCCGCCCACGCGGTTCAACTGGATTCCCCTTAGAGACGGACACCATGATACAGGCCGAAGGCGTTCGATATTAGTGACGTCACCGACAATGTTCTGCCTGTCTCAATTAACAACCGCGACAACCAAGGAAATAGGGAGAGAATCGTGAGCTTAGGGAAATAACACACGGCATAATTTTTAGAAAAAAAAAACGACTTCAAAAAAATTAAATGCAACAAGTAAAATAATAAGAACTCAAAAATAAAATAAATGCACTAAAAGGTATAAAATAATAATCTTATTTAGTTACAACTAAACGAGGAAATTGTTACATGAAATCACTTTTTGAAGTCGGTGCTAAACATATCCATTTTATGAATCGCACTCGACGGAGCTTACTTAGTACGTTTGGCGGGTAATCAAGATAACATCGCGTAGGCTCGCTTATATAGTTTGTTTTGCACCGACTTCAAAAAGTGATTTCATGTAACAATCTCATCGTTTAGTTGTAACTAAATAAGATAATTATTTTATACCTTTTAGTGATTTTATTTGACTTTTGAGTTCTTATTATTTTACTTGTTGCATTTCATTTTTTTGAAGTCGGTGTTTTTTTTTCTAAAATTTATTTTTATTTTCTCTTTTTAGTGATGTTAAGAATAGCGACTTATGATAATGCCTTGCATGCATCTCGTAAGAGAAAGATTCGGGCGAAGGAATCAGAAATTCATAATAAAATTCAATTCATAAATAGAGAAATTATCTCGAAACGTTAGCGGGTTTTAAATGAACGTTTTAAGATTGCTTTTTTTTATAAAAGATTTTATTTATTATAATTTTGATTATTTGCTCATAAGAATTGGAGATTTCCATTATTTTGTCATTGATAATATCATCAGAACTTGACAAATTAATATAGGACCACCCTAAGATACGCCCTTTCCTATAAAAGAAGAATCTTTGAAATCGGTTTATAAACAAAGAAGTTATGAGTGAACATACATAACAAAAAAGGTTCCATACCAATGGAAAAAAACGGGACCAATCGAGAACTAGACTGAACCCAATGCAAAAAAAAGCATCAAAATCGGTTCACAATTGGCGAAGAAATTGAATAACAGAAAAAAAATGCAGTCGAATTGATAACCTCCTCCTTTTTTGAAGTCGGTTAAAAATGACATTCAACATAGAGAAAAAAAAGATAATAGGTCTACTTCAAACAATGAGAGATTTTTCGTATAATATTTAAAATTATTTCTTCCAAACTGTATGTACCTACTATAATGCGGGCAAATCAATTTTATAAAAATAAAAATTATTCAGTGTTGAACATTTCGATAAGGAAACACTGACAGAATTCCTGGAATTTCTCATTATTTTAAGTTAAACCATTTCTAAACGCCAACAGGTACAAGAACAACCTAAAAATGGTCACTTTGAGGATCATGTCGTCTTTTTAAAGAGAAATAAATTAAAAAAAAAAATAAGCCTAATCTTAACTTCTCTATAGAGTTACTTATGCCATGATAAAACCTACTTCGTCAGGGTTTAAAATGATCAGCAAAGCTAGCTTGTAACCGGCTTTTTTATACAAACAAGAAGGAGTTGGTTAGAAGTTTGCTTTGCTGAACCTTTCAACTCTGGACAAAGAGGAAGATCTTCCAAAACGACAGTTTTTAAATAGGCGGAAATTACGCTCCAATAAATGGTTTTATTCGGAATTTTCGCTTTGCATTATCCTTGGCTTTCTTCTCCATACATTTTTTTATTAATATATTTATTAAGATATTATTTTTTTTTAATTACCTATTGACAAATCCAAAAAGAAACAAATTTGTAAACGTTCGGAAACAGAATGCTCTTTCCATGATCTTTGTTTTTTTTCTGTTTGAAAATACAAATAAATAAATTTACTCTTTGAAATGTTGACCATTGTAAAAGTAATTTACTTTGGGGACTACTTTAAATATGTTTTTGGGGTTGGGGCATTGGACTCAGACTACGCAACCCTTGTAACCAGTAACGTATTGACTAATTTTCTGTGAATTCAACCAACCTTAATACTCTCCTTATACCACACTGAAAAATAACCTTTCTAATGGAAACTTGATTTCGTTTTTGGTGCAATGAAATGATTCGATTTATATCTTTAGTAGATATAGCACGAAATATTATAATTGACGAATTCAAAAATTGAATTAACGTAGCACATAACTAAATAAAACAAATACAGAACAAAAACTCCAAATATGTATCTAAATGATTGATTTATTATAGCTATACAATAATTACTATTTTAATAACATTTAGGGAAAGCGGTGTTGGTTTATAGTGAAACATATTAAACACAGGAGTTTTTTGACGGGTTAAATTTCACCACTATAACCAGTCAAAAAACTCCTGTGATTACTATTTTAGTTTGTTTTTACTCTAGATAATTTTTTTAATATCATTGTAATATTTATTAACTATGGAAATTCAAATAATTTATATTGTCCAATTACTCCTAATGCATAAATGGCTATATTAACTTATTTAATACAATATTTAGATAAGTAATCTTTCTTAATACTCTGAAAATATTGGTGATTTGACAATTTTTTGAAAGAGAAGAATTTAAGCCAAAAAGCTGCAACTTGTTGAAACAAACAAAATCCGGAAAAAAAACGTATTTCTAACGAAATCATCATGAGATGGAAAGGATATTTTAATTGCATGTCAGAAGGGTTGTGTTTACCTTTTCGGGAATCGAACCCAATTTCCAAAACTAACAATTCAGAATTGGCAGCCCTCTGAGGCGAACATCTCTGATATATATAGGTATATTCAATTTACGAATGCCATTTCATTGCCCTTCGATTTATGAAGAAATTCAAAATTTGAAATACTTGACCATCTTTATTTAAATTATTTTGCATAGCTTTCAGCATAAATTTAGAAATACGAGACCGCGAAATCTTATAAATGAATATAAGAAAGATATTTAATTAAAAAAAAAAAAATATTTCAGAGGAGTTCACCTAATAACAGAGTAGCCATTTTAAAGTTTACTATTATCGGAAATTTGAATTTTTGAATGCGGAAGATCAACATTTTATTTTTTCATAGTTTGGGGACTTTTACTAAGAAAGAAAAAGTTATTATAATTTAATGAAAATTTTGAGAGTAAAAAAAAACTAATGATTGGTTGCAAAAAAGTTGTATTTTATCAGAGTAAATGTGGTATTGTTTTATGGGATAGTTAGATTCTTAACAATTATGTATGAAAATAGATAAAGAATAAACTTTTTCAATTCAAACCAAAATACTTCGCTTGTTGATTTTTTCGTCTGTATTTTTTAATAAAAAACACAAATATCATTATAATTAATAAAATTGCGAATTATTAAAAAATTTCTGGAATCCAAAAATATATTAATATTATTAAAAATCTTTCGAGGAAAGTTAATTTAAAAATAATAATATATAAATTAAATTTTTTAAAAATCAGCCCAGGAATAGTAGGTGTAGCGAGTGGTTTTGAACTCAGAGGGGATGAGATTTCGGAAATAATTCAAATTTTATCTGAAATAATAAACTTTAATCGCCTAAACAGTTTTCAATATCTACCTTTAAATTTCAACAAAAATGTAAATTTATTACAGACGTGTCTTTATTTAAATGGAAAGTTATTTCGTTTAAAATTTATATAATGTGTAAGTAATTGTTTTAATGAATAAATCATTGATAGGAATTTTCGAAATAAACACATTTTTTATTATTATATATATTTTTTATAAGTTTATTATCATTTTATGAAATGATTAATTAATATAAAGCAATATTTCAATATTAATACATTTCAATTTTTACTTTCACTTATATCTAAAAAATGTATGTTAAAGTATTAGTTTTAGTGAGAATTAGATATTTTTAATATTCTTTATTTTTATTATGGATTCGTGAGTAATAAATTTAAACAAAACTACTAAATCGAAAGAGTTATTGATAATATATCAGTAGGCTAAACTCTCCCTTTCGGGAATTGAACCCGAATGTTGTCGAAATTCCGGGCATTTGCTTCGACTTTCGAGGCGGAAAAAATTTAATCTGATCAAATGATTCTAATTAGAAATATACAGTCAAACTATATTTTAATTGGAATATTTTGAGAGTTCCTATTTATGAAATTTTTTGAAAATTTAAGAGCACTGGAATGAGTATTTTAAATTCTAAATTGATTTTAAAGTGATGTTTCGTTTTCGTTTTTTTATTTATATATTTTTTTTCCAAAATTAACGGAAGTATAATATTATCAATACAGGTCCCCAAAACGGATTTTGCTTATAAGTCATAATTTGCTCCTGTCAGTAAGTGAACATATTCAAACATTTTAGCTGTCACCATGAATAGATGTAGAAGTTAGCTGGACTTGAACTTTTATTATAAAACAATTAAGTTTTTAGTTAGCAATCAGGATGACAGCTTACGTTTGATATTTATCCATCATGTGGTGATTGAAACGTCGGTTATTTTATTTCATGTATGTTTAGATATTAATTTAAAAATATACCCCCCAGGGGTACAGAGGAATTTCGAATAATATTACGATTGTTCAGCCGCATAATCGTTATCAGTATAACTATATCAGTAATGAAACTGTTGAAGCTTTTATTTGTGTGATTGATTTGATTTAGAGTTGAAATTTTAGTAGAATCACACATAATTATTTATTGAACAGGAACAAATATTACAATATAACTACGACGTTTCGATCGACTCACTCTGCGGTCGTTCTCAAGTATGAGCACCCACTCAGTTAACCTAAAATCGGAGTGGGTACTCATACTTGAGAACGATCGCAGAATAAGTCGATCGAAACGTCGATCATATTGTAATATTTATTCCTGTTTAATAAATAATTATAATTATTTATATGTGAATTGTAGGAATTCGAATGAGGGCTGGATAGACTTTCAAATAAAAAAAGAAAGTCTAAGTTAAGCCGGGTGCCGAGACCTGAAACCACACAACTATAAAACTATCAAATGTGGGTGTTCCGTAAAAAATTTAGGTGATTGAGAAAAAAGGTTGCGATATTCGTTATCAGCACATCTGAATACATAAAGATCACTTAGCTTTATTTAAAGGAAAATTTCATTGTTTATCAGTGTAATTAGTAAATGGAAAAAAAAACTAGATATACTTATAAGGATTATGATGATATTCCACTCTCTATCCCCACAAATAAATACTTGATATATAATAAAAATTTGCTTAATTTGGGCAGACTGCGTATTGCCTGGTATAAGTATAATTGTTAAAAATGTATCATATGAACTGGGCTTTATGCACAGTGTTGCTATCAGCTGTTTTTTGCGGCGTGAAGTCTTTTGCGAGCCCTTGTTTAGTATATCTTAGAAAACAATAATCATTTGATAATAAAATGCATTAAATTTTGTAATTTCGGCTGGAATCCATGAAGTGTCTACGAGAGATTGCCAGACGCTTGTCTCGGAGCAAGATATGAACGGAAACCCTGCTCTATTTATATTATTGCCTAGTTATGTAAAAGTTATTAAAATCTAAATAAATACAAGTTTTTGTTCTTCGGATATACTATTAATAATTTTAACAATTTAAATTTGAATGATGATATTATTAAATATATTTTTTTGAAAGTTTATAATAGGAAAATAAGGACAAGATTTTTATGTATCAGCCAACGTTTCGTCGACTTTGCCGACTTCTTCAGGCCTTCAAATAGTCACTTCACACATTCATCTAAATTTTCTTTTTAACTTCGTTACCATTGAAGACAATCAGAAACATAAATTTCAAAAATATTTGGTACATTCACATAAACAATTTTCCTTTTTTTCTTATTTTTTTTTTATATTAACAATTATATTAGATAAAACAGAAATAACATAAGCAACGCTGTTTTAAAACAAATAATTTTTCTTAATTATCTTTGCAAATAGAAATTTAAAATTTAAAATTTAACGTTGACTGATAAATAAAAAAGTCACACATAAAAACTTGTCCTTATTTTTCTATTATAAACTTCCAAATTAGTACAAATTATGGACGGAAATGATAATAATAATTAAATATATAACTATTGTAAATATACTTCGTGAAAAATCTTGGAATCTTGGAAACTTGGAGGAAATATTCGTTACTTTTTCTAGCCCTCAAAATTAAGTTTGGCTTTAATATAATAATATAAAAGGGTGTTTTAAATCCAAAAATTCATTTAACAATTCAACCAACAAATTCATATTGAATAATTTGAAATCACTAAAGATAAATGATAAAATCAAAGAAAATTGATTTCAAAAAATTAAATTTTAATTTAAACGATTAAACCTTTTGATTTGATATGGAAAATTAAAATATGGATGCGAAGCTTAATTGATTAAATGATTATCTAATCTTTAATTTATTTATCTTCATTTTATTAGTAGTTTCATGTATTATCAATGGATTTTTAAATTATACAATTATAGAAAGTTTTAAATTGAATTAAATAGTCATTTTTAAAATATTTTATTATTTGAAATTTGTTCATTTAATTTGGAAATGTCAGAGGCGTAACTAGCGTATGGCGATTGTGCCGATGGCCATAGGTACCTTCGACAAAAGGCCTCATTTCGCAATTGTAAAAGTCATAGGAATTCTTCATGATAGCTAAATTTTGCATAAAACTTCTTTACTTCTTTCTTGTAGAAGCTACAGTGACTGTATACAGTACTGTAATTGAAGCTAGTAGAAAGTGGAGATTAGAAAAAATTAGTATCTCCAAATTTTAGAAGGAATAATTCAATGGGATTTGTGTGAATCATATCCCCCCCTCCCCCCGCCTAATATTATTACTATTTGCTTAAAAATACTTCTTTGTTTATCTGTAACTGATGGTGAAAGAAATTTCAGGAGGTTTTTATCGATGTGGATTTTGACACCATTATTGATGATTTTGCTAATAAAAAAGCCCGAAAAGTCATCAATAATAATTTTGTTTTAAATTTAAATTTTCCTTTTATTTCATTTTATTAACATACTATACTAATATTTAATAAATATTTGATCATTTGTTAAATAAAAAATGTTTTGCCCATATAAATTATTTAAATACAAAAGCTTAGTTACCCCATATTCCCATAATCATAATATTGATGTATATTCTGAACTACATTTTACTTTGTGTATAGGGACCATAACTATAGTTGGCCATAGGCGTTAGTTCGCTTGTTACGCATCTGGAAAATAATATTATAATCGAATTTAGTTTTGAATGAAAGAATATGGTAAAGAAATAGCCTTTATCAATTGAAAATCAAATCAAAAGCTACTTATGTAATTTCTTTGAGTGGATATCAATCATAGTAGAAGATAAAAAGTTCCTTTATGAAGCCATAATGATGCCGATTTGAGAAAACAAAACTTATCTTGCCGTCTCTCAATAATCTGAAAGAAAATCTTAAAATTTATTGGTAAAAGTCATTTAAGCTTCGATTGTGATTAATAGCTAGATAAAAATTAATACAATATACATATAACTGCCATTGTCTTTTTTCTTGATTGGGAAGATAGTTTTCTAAATGAAGCATATCTTCATTTAAACTAGAAAATAAAGATTATTATTATACTTTATTTTTATATGTAAATAATTTTTTTAAGTCCTTTTTTCCATGATGGCCTATTTTATAATATTTTATAATTATAGATATTCCTAAAATCAAAACCATATTAACAGATATTAATTTATAAGAAATTTACTAAATGATTTTTTCTTAAAATACATATTGAATTATTTAAGATCATAGATTCAAACGTTTGGTCCTCATCATTAGACTATAATAATTTTTTTTTGAATATTTATCTGAATTCATTCTTTTGGAAAAAGAAAAGCTGATTGAAAATACTTCCATTATTCAAAATAATTAATTAATGAGTCGTCGAAAATGTTGTCCATCTGAGACTGGCTTGTCAAATGATCAAACATTGCAGATGATTTTCATTTTGTAATAGGATATTATGAGAGTTTTGTTTTTTAAGAAATTTAATGTTTACTTCTATCAGGAATTCGAACTATAATGATGATTTTTCTTTAACGGAATAACTATCTATATGAAGGGCAAGATGGCGTCTGCTAATTCCAAACTGTGCATTTAAGTCAACGGCAGCGACTAAAAATAAAACTTGCAATGTTTTTATATATTTTAGCCTGGAAATCATCTAGAATGTTATATCACTATACAAACCATCTTAAGTAGAAAACACAGACAATTTTTTGATGACCTTGTTGATTAGTCTGAAGATAAATACCTTTGACAGGGACGTGCCAAGGATTTCACCTAGGGAGGGGGCAGCTCATATTAATTTCGAAAAAGAGGGGGTGGGGGGAAAAGTGTACTAAATTCTGCTGAGAATGAAATACTGTATAATATTGTTACTGCCACTGAGAGAGGGGACAGAGGGGAATGTACCATTGGATTTCCTTCACTGACCTCTAATCTCAATGCTCATCCAAAATCTAATCTACTTTTTTACTTTATCATACAGGTCAAGTATTGTAATCGTTCAAGAAAAAAGTGGAATTTCTTTTTCTTTTTTTCTAAATAAATAAAAAAGGGCTGAAACTATTTTGATTAAAAAAATTAGACGAAACCATGGCATGTTGATCTACAAAAAAGCCCTGATAAGTGAACATCAAAAAAATTATATTTTTCGAGATATTAATTATTTTATCAAAATGTCTGTTAATATTATACGTTACCAAATTTATGTGGACGCACTAGCTGAAAAAATAGTGTGAATATAAAACGAAATTTCAAATGAAATTTAGGTGTATTGAGATTAAGAGATGATTAGATTTTGGTTGAAATCGAATCCAAAATTAAGGGGGGGAGAGGGCGGGTTGGTAAAAATTAAAAGTATAAGATTTTCAAAGTACAAAAAAAAAAAACAAGAAAAATGAAATATACTATAAAATGAACCTATAGTAAAAAAGAGTTATTATTTTCTCCGAGGCCGAAATTGGGCGAGTTCAAAAAAAATAAAACTATCAATATAAGTTGTAAAAAAAAAAAAAAAATCTCTGGCTCGACCACCCTTTATGGGTATTGGCCTACTGAATTGGTTGCTGTCCTAGTTGGAAACAGTACCGAGGAGTCAAGTGGTTAGCTCAACACATCTCTACAACCTTCGTTTCAGTGTTCTTAACCTAGTTATATAAGTTGTAGACCCTTTAATCGATTTGTACAAAATTTCGCATATGTACCCTATATAACCTTATCAAAATGACTCACTATGTGATATTGATAGTGATCAAAAAACGGTGGGGGGGGGGGGGGGAGAAAATCTAGTCCATTGGACCAAACCCAACCAAATATAGAATAGTTTTGGTTAGGTGTTGCACTTTTAGTCTTCTGGGGGCTCACTGATTATGCATACAAAATTTGGTTGAGTTTGGTCCAAGGGACTAGAATTGTATTTTTTGACCCTCCCCCACCCTCTAAATAATTTTTTAAATATTAAATATAAGAGAGGGGCCAAGCATATGGTAACCGTAGAATCACGCTTTCTGTGGCACCGCGATCTGACGACGGATTCTTATAGAACTCGTCAAAATAAGTCAAAAATCAAGAATGGTGTAGGTTCTGGGTGAAACATATTTAAATAAAGTAAAGAAAATTTAATTTTTTTTTGAAATTTTTTACATGTTCTATTTTTTAGTTGCCAACATAAGAGACTGTATTTCGTCTTCTAGGGGGGGGGGGGGGGGCACCTGACCTCCCCTGCCCATACCTGGGCACGCCCATGACCTTTGAATCTATAATCTGAAATAATTAAATATATATTTATACTAAGAGATATAATCATTAATGCATTTCTTAATATAATTTTCAAAAAAGCTCTACTACTGATGAAATCAAATAGAATTTACAAACATTCTTAGGCAATTATTAAAACAGTTTTATAAAATTGACAGCTGTTCTCAACCTATGGGTCACAATCCAAAATTGAGTTGTTTGTTGAATTTAATCGGTCGCGAAAAATTACTCATATTTATTAAAAGAAAATTATAGCAACATAAATTATACCATATTATCCCAAATAAAATATTAGCTGCTGCTTCAAAAATATTCGACTGAGATTTGAAAATCTCTCAAAACTTATTTGAGGCAGAAGGTCTCAATACAAAAGTGGAATTCGCATTAAAATCATTAATAATAAAATAATTCATATATTGATATATATAATGATACATTTATTGTATGTTATTGATATTGCACCAAAGGTCTTTCTAGGAAATTACACGTTTATGTTTATTTTTGTTATATTATATATGGTAAGTGAATATTAATTAATAAAGTTCAAAAAATAGTTTTAATTATTGTACATTAAAAATTAAAAACTTACATTTGCTAGTTCATTGAATTTTTATTAGGTTGCAAAACTTAATTGTTGATAACTACCAATGGACCGTGGGCGAAAAAAGGCTAAGAACCTATGATAATAAATAAATAATTTTTATATATTTTTGTCAAATACTTCGGAATATAATTTATTATGTGATTAAATATTGCTTGTCTTTGTTATTATTCCTATATACACAGTGGCGGATTTCCAAATGTGCGGCCTAAAAGTAGAACCAAAATAGCCGCCTATGCTACAGAACTAAAAATAGGTAATAAAATAAGGATTAAGAAAGTTATGCAAATATTTATTATAATAATCCCATAAAATACAAGAAAATCTTTATTCCAAAATAATAATGTAAAAACTCATTGGTTAAATTCAAATTTGACCTTTGGCTGCCTTCGAGGCTTCTGCTCCACATCTGTTCTCCCCCTGCGGTCCTCTGAAGGTGAGAGGTCGTTCTTGTCTGCTAGCGACCGGCATTTGACTCGGATTATTTAATGAGCGCACTATTTTCTTATTTATCCTTATCAAATATCTGATCTACATGCGACACCCCCTGCTTACTCTTAACACCCTTCTCTCTCTGATCTGACCCCTGTTACTCTCCTGGACTTTATTCTCTAGACCCCCAATTCTGCTTCTTATCTGTTTCTTTATCTCCTTATAAAACACCATGCCACGTACACTCTGCCTTTCTCCCGAAATTGACCCTGTGGGATACCAAGCCTTCTCGATACCATTGGCTTGAATAGAATCATTCATTGTATTTATTTATCCCTTTATTATAAAGGCGACAGTGATTTTATAAATGGAGTGTTATTTATTGCGTGTTCTCATCTATGCCCGGTTTAACTACAATTCTACCCATTCTATCCGGCACAGCTTCTATCACCTACAGTCCACTAATAATCAACCCTTAGAAATCCCCTTTTTGGATTTAAACATTCATAAATTATGACATATTTACATATTATAACTATTCAACTAAATCAAAATCACCTTTCCTTTCGCTCGCATTACACTTTTCCTCTGAATTTATCCTAAACGAAAATTTTAATCTCATCGTCAAATGAAATCGAATTCGCAGTGGCAGATTCAATTGAGAAACTGGTAAATCGTTCAATCTGCTTACGGACATACTTGAGCGTAATTATGTTTTAATTAGTTTTAAGCATGAGAACCAACGTTCCGAAGAACAATTATTTATTGCCATTGATTTGTAAATTATTAAAACTATATCGATATTAGGAAAAATATCAAGCAGATGCCGACCTCTAATCCAGTTGGACATATTATTGATATCTACATGCTTTTTGTCGACTAGTGCTAAATAGTTACATACTCTTTAAAGTGCAAGATCTCTTCAACTAGATCCAATGAAAGATCTTGTGAATAAACTTCAGATAATTTTAAGGATATGGCTATTTATACGAGTACATATACTATGTTTACGATATTGGCTATTTATACTTACTGAGTGTGTATGCGCCATTATTACAATTAATATTTTGATAATAACTACATAATTATAGTTTTTTTTATTAAAGTTCATTTAGAATGTTGTTCGTAGAGTAATCAATAAACTATGAAGTATCATTAAATTAGTGAAATTTAGGTATTGAAATTTAAAGTAGGTTGGTTGGTAACCAAAAAAGTAAAATAAATATATTTTTTTTTATCCTGTTATTTAATTTGTAATTTTTTTACTTTACCATACAGGGTATGGTCAAGTATTGTAATCGTGCATGAAAAAAGTGGTTTTTTCCTTCTTTTTTTCAAAATATCTCAAAAACGGCTGAAACAATTTTGATTAAAAAAATTGAACAAAACCATGGTATTTCGGTCTACAAAAAAAGCGTTAATAATTGAACATCGAAAAAATTATATTTTTCGAGATAATAATTGTTTTGTCAAAATGTATGTTAGTCTGTTTAGTTAGTTAGTCTGTGCGTTACCAAATTTTGTGGACGAGTGAGCTCAAAAACTAGTGTGAATATCGAAACCAAATTTCACACGTAGTTTTGGTCCATTGAGATTAAGAGCTGATTAGATTTTGGAGCATATCGACACAAAATTAAGGGGGTGGAGGGGGGTTAAAAATTAAAAATCTAGGCCATTTGACCAAACTCAACCAAATTTTGTATACATAATCAGTGGGACCCCAGAAGAATAAAAATGGAAAAAGTAACGGCCCAAAATGGGGGGGGGGGGGTGCATGGTAAAAAAATTAAAATCTTGGCCATTTACCAAACTCAACCAAATTTTGTATACACAATCAGTGGGCCCCCAGGAGTCTAAAAATGCAAAAACTAACCCCCCTCCCCTACATGATTATAAATAATTTTATTAAATATTAAATATAAGTGAGGGGCCAGGTTGTATGGTAAAGTCAAGTGGGTGGCCACATCAGAACACGTCAGCTTATTTTTTCTATAAAAAGTGTCTGCTTAGTCTTTCTCTTAAATGTTTCCCTATCAGATAATATTGTGTTGGGACAATCAAAATGATCAATAAAATTTTCAACCTCAATATGAACATCGATGTCCACATTTACATCATCTGTATCCATATATTTAGTGAATTTTCATTTGAAATAAATTATCTTGCATGATAAACTTTTATAATTTTTCTCATTAATATATCAAAGAATAATTGATATATCAATGAGAATTGTTTTTGACTGCGCTTATTTGAAAAAGATATTTATCGCGAGACTACTGCGGATGACGCTATTGGAGTCTGCGGAATCTTAAGTCTGGACCAAGAGAGAAAAAGATGTGATCCATTTAGCTACAATCCAACGTCATTTCGCGTATAGCCCGCATGACACTCGGATGGATCACCAAATGAATTTGAAATCTCAGATGTTATATATTCAATCTCACAGTCCAGAGCGCTTGATCTATTAGCATGTATGTTAGATGCTTGCCATTAATTAATCGAATGTTTTCTACATTTGATTCAATCGCGAATCAAACGTAGGGAATTTTGTCAAATATTGAGTGAAAATAATATCTGAACTTATATATTTCTAACTTGAAATAATGATGTTTAATAAATTTTTATAATTTTTCTCAAATTCGATTAATTAATGGCAAGCATCTAACATACATGCTAATAGATCAAGCGCTCTGGACTGTGAGATTGAATATATAACATCTGAGATTTCAAATTCATTTGGTGATCCATCCGAATGTCATGCGGGCTATACGCGAAATGACGTTGGATTGTAGCTAAATGGATCACATCTTTTTCTCTCTTTGTCCAGACTTAAGATTCCGCAGACTCCAATAGGGTCATCCGCAGTAGTCTCGCGATAAATATCTTTTTCAAATAAGCGCGGTCAAAAACAATTCTCATTGATATATCAATTATTCTTTGATATATTAATGAGAAAAATTATAAAAATTTATTTAACATCATTATTTCAAGTTAGAAATATACAAGTTCAGATATTATTTTCACTCAATATTTGACAAAAATTCCCTACGTTTGATTCGCGATTGAATCAAATGTAGAAAACATTCGATTTATCTTACATGAAATCAATTTTTTGAAAATATCTCCAAAATATTATATTTTCTTATCATAAGAATATGACTTGCACTAAAATAATTCCAAAATGAACACGATCATGTTTCCACCGATGTATTATAAAATTATGATATTTTGCTACCAAGATTTTTCTCAATGGCATTATTTTTAATTCTCTTTTTGGACTCTAAAGTTTTAAATAATTTTAACTAGTATATCAACATAATTGGGAATTTCTAGGGGAAAAAAAATATTAATTTTTTAAAAACTAAACTCATTTTAAATAGTATATTTTATAAAGAGCTTAAAATATATACATTCTTTTGAATATCTTGAAAAAATTACTTTTTGAACCCTCTGTTTAAAGGAACATTGATGCGTAGGGGCCCCCGACTTTATCAACTTAATTGAAAATTTTTACGGAAAATAAAATATTAATTTTCAAAAAACTAAACTCAATTTAAGTAGTATACTTTATAAAGAGACATAGTTATGTATTTTCAAAAACTTTTCAAAAACTTGCTTTAATTTAAGGTATATTATTTCAATTGAAAATGCACTAAATACCTATATGGATACAAATAATGCAAATGTAGACATCGATATTCATATTGAAGATGAACATTTTATTGATGGTTTTGATTGTCCCAACACAATATTATCGGATATGGAAAACTTTAATACGGCACTAGTTATAACTAAAAATATTGCTGATATTTTAGCTAATTATGGAACGCAAACCTTTAATAAATATATAGAGGAATTAAAAGTAATAGAAGGGATTTCAAGAAATGGAATTTCTCTTTTTGAACATGAGAGTATTGGGCTTAGAGTAATTGAACCAGAAGAACCTGAAGAACAAATTCATATCAATTAAATAAAAACTTAAAATTCAAAACTAAAATTAAATCCAAGCGACGCCGACGCCCGAAGAGAAAGACTAATCATACCATTTTTTATAATAAATATATTAAAAATTAAAAATACAGAATAAAAGATAAAATATTTATTTTAATTTTCCGGTATACCTACCAACCTACATTAAATTTAATTAACCATATTTCACTGATTTAATGATACTTCATTGTTATTGATTACTTTATTGAACAACATTGTAAATGAACTTTAATAAATATAATTATTTAAATGTGTAGTTATTATCAAAATATTAAGTGTATTAATACCGCATACAGTCAGTAAGTATAAATAGCCGATTTAGTATCTATACATATCATATGTATAAATAGCCACTTGCGTATAGGTCCATACTGTATGTAAAAATAGCCAGATACTAATTTTAACGCTTCACACCTTATTTCTTTAACAGATATTTAATGAGAAAATTTTGAACACTCTGTCGTACGCACATTTTCGACTGTCCATTTCCGAGATTAATCGAGCCACATTTGTAATATAAGGAATACGTTTATTTTGAAATCATCCTCAGCACCGAACAACTTCTTTGGTCGCTCTCATCAAAATGTTGCTTTCTCTTTCTGGTACAGTTTTTGCTTGCAGTGTAGTTCTGCTTACCAATCAATGCTTTGGCCTCCTCTTAATAAATTATGAAGTTCTCACGGGAAGATGAAATTAAGGATTTGTACACATCGATGACCAATCCAATATATGACTTTTCCTCTTGTAATTTTTTACTGACTACATTGATGCAATTCAGAATACTACTCCAAAAACAGTCATAAACGCAGTCATTTGCCGCCTACTAAAATTTTCCGCCCCAAGCTGTAGCCTTTCAAGCCTTATTGTAAATCCGCCTCTGTATATATATATATTTACTACAATTCTCATCTGTCTGATTCTTTGGGGAATCGAAACAGATGAATTTTGTTCAGTTTTTCAATAATAAATTTTATTTAGAATGTTTATATGTTAACATTTTTAAATGAAAAGCGAAAGTTAAAACTTTTATCCGGTCACTGCCCTATTTTGGTGCACTTGGGACCAGACTCGTTTTTGATAGTGAACCAAGAGTTGATATATATATATATATATATCTCAAAAAGGAAAAATATTTACCTATCTTTAAAGTTTTTAGGATTTGTAAAGGTAAGTTGTGGTGCGTCAAAATTTTTTTATTTAGAATTCAAAAAGCTAATACAGTTTTTAATTCATCACGATATTTTTTACTTCATTTTAATGTAATCAAAATTTAAATAACCAGATATTTAAGGCATATTTTTCGAGTAGTTTATTTTTATGATGTTTGCAACCAAATATAAAAATATAAATAATTTGTATATTTTAGAAAAACATATCAATTATTTTTCTATTATCTGAAAATTATGCTCGACCTGTTATATTACACGCGACAATTAAAACGACAAGATAATTTCGCCTTTGGTCAGCTGATTTCAAAACCGGATACATTTTCTATTCTAACATTTATCTTGGCTGTAAAGGTTCATTTATGAGCGTTTTAAAAATATAAAAGGTTTTCCGTCAAAAAATAGCAACTTTCTTGTTTATTTCCGAGCTTCTGATCTTATTTAGGACAAATAAATAATAAAATATCAAATGCTCAGAAATAAATAAATAGTGTGCTATTTTAAAACAAAAATTTGATATGTTATGAAATTTTTTATAATTTCTATTATCCATCTACAAATTCCCTCAATTGCAAATGTTATAATTAATTCTAGCCTAAGAACATTCAAAGTTTCAAGGGTATTTCATTCTCCCAAATAATTAAGTAATAAGTGCAAGTATTAAATATTAAATGGATATATTTTTTTTGTCAAGTTACATAGCCATTAATAATAATTGTATTCAATATCTACAGAGAAGTTCGGCTGAAACTATCTAGATTTGACATTTCTAATGAAATATCCTCATTTTAGAATGCACAACGTTTCGACACCCAGTTCTGGAGTCATTGTCAAGTCCTTGGTAGATGTAGAATGAGAGCGTATGGAATTCCTCTATCGATTCTTAAAACTGAGTTTCCCAAAATATATTCCATGGAACACTGCTGTTCCGAACAAACTGAATAAATGTTCTGTGAAAGCTTAGATTAGTTTAATTTCTCGATGCAAAATCAGATACTATGAATTCAAATTATATCTATATCTAGCTACCTTACAATTTGAACAAGGTGTTCCATTAAATTTAAGTATTTGAAAAGGATTCCGTCGTAAGAAAAGTTTAGAAAACCATGCCTTTAAATATATTATCCATTCAAGATTCTAAAATATCTATATTAAAAATAAATTAAAACATATAATTATTAGTAATGAAGCTGTTGAAGCTTTTATTTTTGTGATCAAGATTAAAATTTGAATTTTTATTTAAATCACACATAACCAATTATAATTATTTATTGAACACGAACAAATATAACAACGACTTATTCTGCGTAAATATTTTATCGGAGTGGGTGCTCATACTTGAGAACGATCGTAGAATAAGTCGATCGAAACGTCGTAGTTATATTGTATTATTTGTTCGTGTTCAATAAATAATTATAATTAATCATGTGTGATTTAAATACAAATTCAAATTTTAATATAATTATTAACTGATATAAGTAAGATTAATATTTTTCTTTTTTAAATAATAAAATGAAATAAAACTTTCAATAAAAACAAAAATAAATTAAAAAATTAAAAATAAATAAATCTATCAAAAACCGTTAGCTTTAAAAAAATCCCACCCAAAACATTCTGTGAAAAACAGGCCAAGTTCGAATAAGTAGTGAAATCTAGTGTACAGCCAAGTTAAATTTGACAGTAATAATTAAGTTGAGAAAATAGTACATAATTTCAATTAAAATTCATTCTTTCCACTTTGAATACAATCTTAATTTAAGGATTCAAAATTTTTAATTTAAATTAAAGTATTTTCATAAAACATGGCTGTTATTATTAACTAACTACTATTATAAATTAACTAAAATCGTGACAGCAAAGCTACATTAAAATAATTTAAATTAAAAATTTAGAATCCATAAAATTAGATTGCCATCCAAAATATAAAGAAATAATA
Source organism: Forficula auricularia (assembly GCA_024734495.1). Lineage (NCBI taxonomy): Eukaryota > Metazoa > Arthropoda > Insecta > Dermaptera > Forficulidae > Forficula > Forficula auricularia. Next base: position 74,425 of record JALMQS010000073.1, read on the forward strand.
TTTTCTCAATTTAATTATTCTTGGCGAATTCAAATTGGCTGATTCCTAGATTTCACTACTTTTTCGTAGTTGGCCTGCTTTTTCAAAGAATTGTTTTCGGTGGGATTTCTCTTCTTTTTGTAAGGTAATAGAATTTTTATTTATTTATTTTTTGATGGGTTAATTTACCCTACACATTTCACCTCTTCATTTTAGAGGTTGTCTTGAGCACGGTGTGCGCTATGATAAATGTTTAAAGATAAGGAAAATACTTGAATAACAATTTAAGGATATTCTTTTGATACTATGGATAAATGTATATTCACTTTTTTCTAGTTTCCCACCGAATATTTAATGTGTTTTATAAATGTTGGTTTGAATTTGGCAAGGCTAATCTTTCCTTTGGATAGGAGATGACGATCGCGGAATCTCTCACCCTCTCAACCTATCTCTTGGAATGATTTTACAAGCACTTGAGAACGACTCCAGAATTATGTGTCGAAACGTTATTCATTGAATTACATATATTTATTTATTCGCACCAAGAACAGGAGACTTTTTTTGATTTTGATTATGAAATCAACAGCAAAAAAAACTTTTAATTTTAAGCGAATTATTTTTGAATTATTTCATTTACTTAATTATTTAATGAACAAGATTTTGCTAATTACTTTGAGCATTAATATTTTTTTTGACTTTTGACAATTTGAAATATAAGCTTTTTATGATTCATATCTTGATAAGTAAATTTCTCCCTTTTGACTCATTATATCTGATTCCTAAATAAGCAGCCATCATGGAAAAATGTCCTTTGAATCATTTTGATTTTGGAATAGAAACTCTCGCCTACAAATTCATATATTCTTTATCTCTAATCTAGATACTTTGGACGTATTCATTGAAGATTTATCATTTTCAATGAAATCACCGTGGGCTGGTCGCAGAGGGACTTGTGAGATTGAAGGACACCAAACAGAACCTTCCTTCAATCGCCGGTTGTTTTATTTATCAGCCTTTAATTTGCACTGATAATCTCAGCCAAATGATGTGTTATTCAACAACAGATTACCTTCCAAGTAAACAAGAGCTCCAATTACAAATCCTAGAGTAGTGGAAAATTTCCACTTTTGCGTTGCGATTGAAGTTGACAAGTGATGCCTGAATAGGAGGTCTTAGAAAAATATACTGTTATTATTATTAATATTATTATTATTTTTTTAAGCTAATTATATTCTTCTCCTTGAAAATGCGGAATTCAATCAAATTCATTTTTATTTATCAAGGGGATGTAAATAGAAACAAAACAAGATCCGTTATTTTTAGAATTTGTTCAATGTTTTTGCGAATAGAGGGAAAAACTGACGATTTGATTTATAAACAATTGCGTCTGTACCATTGGACCATCTTAAATAGATAAATCACAGGTTTACCTTATTATAAAGCAGCTATTCTCAACCGCTGGTCCGGCGGACCACCAGTGGTCCGCGGAGAAATTTTACTAGTCCGCGGACAAGTATATATAATTACATATCTTTACATTTAAATATTATTGTAAGTAAATGATAATAAAAATGTTACAATTAACTTATGTAGTAGTACTTTAATACCTAGTAAAATTTTGTTGTTAAAAAAATATCACTGGTCCGCGAATTTTTTTACAAATTTTACTGGTCCGCGAGCCAAAAAAGGTTGAGAAACGCTGTTATAAAGGATAGAATAAAAATAGAAATATTCATTCATTGGAGAAAGCAGAGTAACTTGAATCAATGAAGGAAGACCTTATGACATTTCGGAACAAATGGAAATCAAATGAGCTTTGCAATTTTCAAAAAAGTTTTTTTTTTTAATCTAACTCCACTCGAGGGTTTATTTATAATACTCCTATTATCTTTAAGTTAATAAATTAATATAACCTTAATTGTAAATAAAAATTAATACTAGTATATATAATTAAACAAATTTTTGGAATTTATAAAGTTGGGTACGGAAGTGTATACTAACTGCATACACACACACCTATTATAGATGACAAGGGATCATTCAGGTAAAGAAGTTTCACTTCATTTGCGTGAACTATCACGCTCTGTATTTTTTGTTTCATATTCTTTATATATGATTGAGTGGATAAGCATTTTTAAAATTGTCTAATTATGCTTTTTTTTTAAATTTAGCATTTATATGCATCATTAGTTGACCGTTCCATATATTTAATAAAGTTAAATTTGAATTTCATACAGGCTGATTAACCCTGTGCCACTTATTTATTTTATTGCTAGAACTTGATTGGGATATGTCAAAAAATGTAATTATCTCCACTTACTTAAACTATATTTTGATGATTTAATGATTGGTCATATTAGACATAACTTGAAAATTTCAAAAGGAATATGTTCAAGTGTGTATCGATGGATAGATCTTTCATATAGAAACAATTTTTTTGAAAAAAAAAATAAGATTATACGACATCTTAACATATGTCACTCACACCTGGTACAAAACTCTAGAGACCGGGAAAGAAACCCTCGCCGTAGCCCTAGATATCTCAAAAGCTTTTGACCATGTTTGGCACAAAAAACTTCTTGCCAAACTGGCAGCCTTTGGCCTCACAACAACACTTCACAAATGGATAGAAAGCTTTCTGGAAACCGTAGTATAAAAGTTGTGATGGATGGAATGTCATCTGAATCTTTCTCCACAAATGCTGGTGTTCCCCAAGGCTTGGCAATATCCCCCACGCTCTTCCTAATATATATAAACGACCTTATCGATCAAACGTCAAACCCCACTCATTGTTAAGCCGACGATAGCACTCTGCACGGCAAGCCCTCACTCCCGAATAATCGAAATAATGTTGCCTCCTCAAACACTCTCGACCTAAACAAACTTAATAAATGGGGCTCTCAAAATTTAGTTAACTTTAATGTAAACAAGACTCAATGTTGTCTAATTTCTAAGGGCGAAAATAAAAATTGCCCTGATATTCTCTTCGGTTCGAATACTCTGAGAATACTGAGAGTTTTTTTAGTAAAAAATTATTCTTAAGATCAATAAAACATTAGTTAAATAACATAATGTAATAATTAATGTTAAATTTAGGGAACGAAGAAAAGTTTAATTTTATTATAGACAAAAAGATCAGCCGAGGTTCGAACCCGGGATCTTCGCATGTGCGCTGCGATGCTTTATCATAAGAGCCTTAGATCCTATATCCTCTTAGCGACTGATCCCCGAACTCAAGCTAATACCTAATGTCTATATGAATTATGGAATTTCTTTAATCTCCTCCTCGTTCATTTTTCGCAGCCTGTCCTTGACTCATTAATTAAACATTTAAACAATATCCTAACACCTCCCAATCGATCCCAAAGGTCGAAAATAATTTTCTTATCACCCGGGACGTGACCCGTTCGAACCCCGGATGATCCTTTTGTCTATAATAAAAATAATACTTGCTTCGTTCCCTAAATTTAACTTTGGATATATAATTGTATTTACACGACCTCGTTGTGTTCGCGCCCCGGGTGAAGAGAAAATTGATTTTCGACCTTTGGGGTCTGCGATCGATTGGGAGGTGTTAGAATTTTGCAATAATTAATATTTTTCAGCTATTTTACTATTATTAATCGATTAAAATATATCAGTAAAAAAGTGATCTTATGATCAGATTGATGATTTTCAGGGAAAATTACCTATGAAGAAAGTCAATAATAAGTTGACATTTTTTAGCTTATTCACGATGTTTTGGCATTTAATTTTGAAGCATTTTTAAATTGATATTAGATGTAACGACAGCAGCCTCAAAAATATTACTCTTGCTACCCTTGATGCAATTCAGAAACGAGCCGTCAGGCTAATTGACGATTCTACCCTCACCGGAAGCTCCCTCGACTCGCTGGCTCATCGAAGGAATGTCTCCGCCCTTTTCCCTTTTCTATAGATACTATCACGGCAGGTGCTCTGATGAGATAAAATCAACCGATTCCCCAAAGCATGCTTTGCACACCATACGTTTTGCCGACCTCCACTACCCAACACTCTTTCGCGGAAGTCCGGAGATGAAAAGTGCCGGACCACTTCATTCACTTGCCAATTCATATATCCCCATGACGTCAAGGAACTGGAACTCTC
>JALMQS010000073.1:78631-150629 GCA_024734495.1 Forficula auricularia
GTTAAGACTCAGCAGTAGTCTCGCGATATATATCTTGTTTAAAAAAAAAGCGCTATCAAAAACAATTCTCGTTAATGTGTTAATTATTCTTTGATATATTAATGAGAAAATTAACTTCACTAATCACGATTAAAGTAAAAAATTAACGACTTGTTTACAGATAAGAATAATATAGTGACAGTCTACTTGTAGAACACGTGGGGGAAAAGACTAGAGAAATTTAGTATATGATTTTGATAAATTTAAAGAAAAAAAATTATGATGCAATTTATAAAAATACAAAACTTATTCATACCTTTAAGAACACAAGATTTAAATGCAATTCTTTTTCTTCGTGAATATTCTCTATATTTATTTTGAAGTTCATCAACCATTTCATCTATATCTAGATATCTACTCTCCTTATGTTCATTCATATACTAAAAAAAAATTAAATATATGAAATTACAAAATAAATTCCATACGAAATGTGATTTGAATACCTCTTCAACCCGTCGAATAATCAGTGGATCCATTATGTATGTGCTAGGTTTTGTTTTTTTATAATTGTACACAGTTTTTATCTTGTTCGGTGATTCTCTAGGAGAAATTACTGAAGAAGAATCTAATTTTGTAATAGAACGATTCATTATATTAAAGCTTTCGAATTAATTTTCGCATTAATATCATGAAAAATGTAGAGATTTTTATTCAATCAAATAAAATATACTTTTAAGGAGATTCAAATAAATTATGTATAGTACCGTATAAAATAGTGAATAAAGCACTAATTCTGCTTATACAGGAACATATAATGAATCAATTTGCACAAGATTTGGGAATAGATTTTTAAAATGAAAATATTTATTTTCTTAAACTTTAATAAGACAGGATAAATTGACAAAAGCTAAATAGAAGAATAATATAGATTGGAAAGCATAGATTAAAAATAGAGATGGCAACTTTTTTTCGGACGCTATTATAGCACACCAAGCGTGATGTTCTAAAACTAAAAGAGCGAGTGGGAAATTTATACATATTATATTACATAAACAATTTGAAAGAAATTTAAAATAATTTATTTATATCAGAATAGCTTTAATTATATTATATTTAATTTTAAATTAAGGTTAATTTTTATTTGCAACCAGAATTAAATAAAATTAATTAGCGGTGGGTCGTATGGAAAAAGTTACTCTTAACAAAATAAAGGCTTGTAATATTTATTATAAGATTGCTTTGATTTAATTTTTCTTTATTCGTTATGGTTTTTTAAATATTCGCCCACGGATATCGTTTTTATATGAAAAAAATCAAATTTCCTATATTTTTCTTCAAATTTTTGTCTCTATCACCTCAGGCTTTCGTTTTACAGTAAAAGTACTCAGGAAATTGTTTGTAGAGCATTCAATTTCCTTTAAAATGATATATACATTTATGATTTTATCTTCAAATCGTCTGGAGTTATAGCAGTTTAAAAATTTCAGGGCGATTTATACATATTGTTGGAAAACCCCGCAATAGCCCAGTATATGGTCCAAAACATGGTTCTAATTAAACTTAAATAAATTAGTGCTCTCAATTCATGAAAAGTTGATATTTTGGTGATAGTTTAGACACACCCTTAGTATTTAATTTACTCCGAGAAATCGACTTCATATCATACAGGGCGTGCTAAAATTACTATTATTTCCGTTATTCATAAAAGGGTCAAAGGTTTGTTTTTTCAAATGAGATCCCCTGTATATTACTCAATAAATTGAAAGACGAAGAAAAATGCTTTAAGATCATGTCCCTATACCTAAAACATCAAGTTTTCTTAATAAAGGAGCTTTTTCATGAAAAATTACTTTTTTTATGTAACAATAATAAGTAAAATTACTTTTTAATGAATTTAGTTTTAACTAACAATGGAAATATCAAGCTTATGACAGTTCGTTGACTATTTATAAGAAACTTATAAAGAGTTTATTGACGGTGTTCAAAAAAATCTCCCAAAATGACCGCAAATATTGATTATTCAAACGAAGTTCTTATCGTACACGACGAATATTGACCCGGGGATTTAAAAATATAATTTGATTTCGTCTAATCGGTTTTTAATTAGAAGTGGTAGATCAATAATAATGTAATCATTAATATTATAATAATATAATAAATATTATTAATATTATTCACCATATTTTTATTAAATCAAACCACGTAATAGAACCGAATATGTGCAAACGACTCCGGTTCGGTTAATATATATTCAGTTCGGCTCGGTTTTGGGTTCGTATAGCTTCTTTTCGGGCTGGTTTCTAGACGGTTTGGTTGGCGTCACGAACCCAACCGAGCCGAACTGAATATATATTAACCGAACCTCCGAAAGTTAAGTCCGGACGGGGTGTGTATTGGACTCCCATTTTTTTTTTCTAATCAAACACACATTGAAAACCGAACCAGCCAATCGTCGGGCGGGGTGTGTTTGGGACTCCCATTTTTTCCTAATCAAACACACATTGAAAAGCGAACAGCCAATCGTCGGATATAAATAATCGTGAAAAAGCACCTTGGACTCTTGTATTTCAGTGAAGAAAAAAAATGAGGGCATCTGATTTTTGGTTCAGCCAAAAGTATTGCTGTATAAATACAGTGTCAATTGAAAAAGTATGTTTAATCAGACTCCTTTTATATGAACTATATATTTTCAAATGAGTGATTTGAATTCCCGCTCTCTTTTATTATAATATATATAAAAATAATGATTTATCGACAAGTTGACATTCATTAGTTCTGCGCGACAAGGGCTAATGGTGCGCCACTGGTGGGGGAACACTGATGACAGCGAACCTGGCGGTGAGAAAACATAACATCACTAAGTAATACAGCTTTGTCTGAGCCCTAATTCAAAATATTTTAACTGGTATCGAGAATCTTAGAAATTAAGGCTACCACATGTGACGGCTGAAAACAGCTTCCACACAAAAATTGGCGTAGCACACAAAATATATAACTTAAATTATATATTTTGAAACTGCAATGCAGATTTAATCCAGCTCTAACTAAATTATTCGATATTAGTGCTTAAAATCATTTTTTTACTTATTAATAAGAACTGGCACCCACCTTCCGTTGCCCCGACCAGACGTTTGAGTCAAAACACCAAAAGCCAACATAGACTTAATATATAGTACAGAATAAAATAGTATATTCATCAGAAACACTATTTTTGAGCTTTTCATGAACTTATACATGCACGAGCGATTTGTATTTTTTTATTATATTAAAAACAATTAATATGATTTTTTTCTTTTTAATATTCTATATTTAGTATATGAAATAAATTAGAGTAATTTTTGTTATCAGCAAAGTTTTATTATATTTTGGTACTTAAATACAATAATAATACTTTATATATACATAATTATATAATATATAAAAAAAATGAAAAAATATGGTGAAAAACTATAATACATACATACAAAATTAATTACTAGGTATAAAAATGCATGAATAGTTAACAAGGATAAAAAATACAAAATAAACATAAAATTTTTAAAATTGAACAAATACGAACTTTCAAAAATAAATTATTTATAACAGAAATCAATAAAACATTTATCTTGGGTGCAAATACAATAAATTCTAGCTACCTTTTTTTGTAAGGTAATAAAATGTAACGATATTACTTTTTTATGCTAAATTTATGTGGATTCAAGAAGGTCAGAAAGCTGGATTGAATTGAGTTGATCTATAGTTGATTGATCATAAATTATATGTTATGGATACATAAGAAGACAAGTCCATTCAATTTACACCGAGGGGCGAACCGCGACCTAAAATCGTGTACACATACTTCCACTTCCAATTTCATTTCCAAGTAGAAAACAATAGATGACAATAGATCCTCTAGTGAATTCCAAAGTAATTCCAAATAATTCCAAAGACAGTGTACACCTAATTCCAATCGCGGTTCACCCCTCGATTTACACTAATGAAATATTTTTTATCATATTAAAATTTAATATAATTAAATATAACATAAAGTAATAAAATAAATTAATTAAATAAATAAATAAATAAAATTATTAATAATACGCCTATATTAGATAAATTCAACCATCACTGGTCTCAGAGAGTAGGCCTAGCTATTTGCATATTTTTAATATTAAATAAATGTTAAATGAAATTATTTATTATTTTATTATGTTATTATAAAAACAAGGTGTTCTGAATCTACTTATTATAAATGAAATTCATTAAATTAGATTGCTTTCTTTCTTAAAAAAAAAAAAAATCTTCAGCAAATTCTATGAAAATTTTTAGATTATTGGAAAAAAACATTAATTTTTCAAAGTTAGCCATTTTCAATTTTTATTCTGTTTTTTTCAAAAATAATAAATATTAGGATAACTTTATTTTTGTAGTAATATAATTTTAAATGGTTATTTTTATTATATTTTATACTTAATATAAACTTACACATCTATCAGAAGGTTTTTGGTTGATTGTTTTTGTTTGTTTTTTAATGCAATCGAATTCAAGAAAGGGGTGCATCACTATAAGATGCAGCCCCTATGGATCTCGAAAGCCCCTTGCATTACTGAAGAGAAGGGAAAGTTGATTAATATAGAGGATGGAGACGTAGGTGTTTATTATACTTTTATAGGATTTTTCTTAAGGATAATAAAATAAATTATTTTTTAATTGTTTTATCTTAACATAATACGAAATTGATTTAATTCTTTATTTCTTCTTCGGAAAAATTTTCACGATAAGAGAGTTCTCTCTGTATTATGTTGTATCACAGTATCACAGAGTGAATCTGCTTTTCGAAAATCGACACCAAATCTCATTTACAGAATTGTAATCTTTTTCTGACGAGAAACTTGACGGTTATATGAGGTACATTATAAGGTGAAGAAGCCTACTCATATAGATTGTATGGTGTAGTTATTTTTATATCAATTGGTAGTTGAAGACTTGCTCTCTCTTTTGATCGTACCACCAATACCATCATCTAGACCTTTTCCGTGTGCTCAGAATTGAGTATTTTTTTTTAATTCATTCGAATGCAAGAAAGGGGTGCATCAGTATAAGTTACAGTCTCTATGGATCTCAAAAGACCGAAGAGAATGGAAAGTTGATCAAGTGAAAGTGTGGAGGCGTAGGTGTTTGTGAACCCGGGTTTTGAAGATTTGAAGATTATAATTGTTGGGAAAGATGGAGGCCGGGAGAGAGTTTCAGTTCCTTGAAGTCATGAGGACAAACGTATTGACGAATGAAGTGGTCAGGCACTTTTCCAATTTAACTATAAAGAGTGTTGGGATTAGAAAAAAACGCGAACTACGTGCAAAGCATGCTTTGGGGAATTTATTGATTTTAACTCATCAGAAGACCATATAGCGCTTGAAGAAGAAGAAAGATTTAATAAGTATGAATAATTTAAATATTTTGAAGATAATAATTCGCAATTGAAAATATATATATATTTAGCTAAGCGTGCTTGCTTTGCTTCGGATTTCTTCTTTTCTTTTTATTCACGCTTAAATAGAACAAATCTGTTATTTTGGTTGCATAAAACCCGGCGTTGATGATTGCTTGACCTAGCCACCGAAGACTTGTGCCTCTAAGAGGTTCAAGGAATAAATTTATTTATTTATTTGGAAATCTCAGTTGTGATAAGTTTAAAAATTTGATCAAAAATAAAAAAAAATAAAAAATTTAAAATATTTTGAATTGTATAAATAATTTGTATATAATATCCAAATATTAACTTTTTTTTTTATTTCAATTTAAAAACATTTACAATTACCACATGGTGAATTATTAAGAAATTTTGACCCATGAGGTCAATTAATTTTATCACTGAATCATCAGCAATTATAAAGAATTTTGACAATTAATGATGAAAGTATACATGATGAAAAATATAATTTGGAAATGAAAGAGCTAAATTATAAGAAAATAAATATAAAAATGTTGTAGTAGTGGTTGATTTAAATATATTTTAAATTAGAATAAAGAATATTTGCTTGGGGGAGTTTTTAAAATTATTTAAAAAAACTTTAGCAAATTCTAATGAATTTAAAGATTCTTTGACTTTCGCCTAGATCCTGAGTACGCAAGGTTTAGCTTGATATTTTTCTGAAATCAATTAATATCTCTTAAAAAAGACCAGCTTACTCTGTTTACTATGAAATAATATATGTACTATATTACTATATTGGTTCTTTAGATAAAAACGGAATAGAACGAAAAACTGTTACCGAAGTGGTCGTCGACCAGCCAAATTTTAAGAAAATGAAGACACCATGTATTGTATTCATCTAGAAGGTCTAAATCTTCGTATTTATTAATGTTTCCCTACATCTTAGACAATGATCCGATTCTTGCGAATTCTTTATATATTGAAGATTTGTTTTCATATTATAAATTTTCAGCCTTTTAGAGAAATTTGGAAAAAAATAATAAAATATGCCGAAAGAGTAAAAATAAATAACTTAAATATTAATTTTTTATCGTAACTTCAGAAGCTACAAAACACAATATCTTATTTTAGAAATACAAACATTTTAGTACATAATGACTTTTTACAATTTCCAATTCTTGAGCAATCGCAGGTCTTGGATCCGGGCACAGTGATCAAATTCAATACGCTGATGTCTACCTATTGATATCTTTTGATTGTTTAATAGTAATAAAATTATTTAAATATATGTGGGACAAAGAGAGCGTCCCTTAATTACGTGAGGCGATTTTGGCAATTTTTCGACCCCCCTAACCTCACGTGATATTTTTCAAAATGCGTAATTTTAGTGTAAATACGTTATTATTTCTTTCAATCCAACGTGTGGCATAGGCTTGTCTTTTAGTGTAGTTTGAGTCCTGTGAATGAATTTCAAGAAGCGTCCATTAAAACGGAGTTGCATCACTGACTATTTTAATGATAGTATGCAGGGGCGTGCTGGCTGGCCAGGGTGGCCCTGGATATGCGACACAATTTCAGCCCACTTATTTTTTTTAATTTGTTAATAATGCTTATTTATTCATTTCATGAAATACCACAGAATCAGTATTGGTGTTTGTAAACTAGTCGTTAAAAGAAAATCTGTGTTTTGAAAATATCAGACGAAAGATTATTTCAATTAGATGCTATGTATAGGCGGTCGATTCTATAATCAAAATTTAATAATCAACATTGAGCAAACGTGTTATTTAATAGCGACATAAATCTATGTAAGATCTAACACAGTAGGTAAATGTTACTTACATTCAGTGGCGTATTTACAATTTTCTTCTGGGAGGGTCTATTATTGAAAAAATACAAAAATTTAATATATCTTATATTTTTTTTTAATATACATTATACAGGTTTTTTCATTAAGAGCGGTCGAACTTTAAAATAAAATAAAAAAAAACCCTCTTTAAGTGATATTGCCACAATTTTTATTTTATTTTAAAGAATATTCGATGACATTATGTTTGGAATATAATTTCAGCCAAATGGCCGCCGCGACTCCGTGTAGGTGGTGTATCCTGGTGGACCAATTTCGGATGACATCTTAGCATAAACATATAATAAGAGTAATTAAAAAAGTGGAAAAATATAATAATAAAATACAATATTACCTACCATATATTTATATATTTCAAATAACAAATAAAAAATTCTTAGAGCTTTGGGGGGGGGGGGATCCAGACATTGTAAAAGACCTTCCACCCCCCTCCTGTTTTTTGCAACTGACAATATCACCGAATATAGCAGGACCACCGGCGAAAAATAAAGGAATAGATAAAAAGGAGAACCAAAGGGCTCTCGCAAGTGATCGAGATGGAGACCGAAGGGCATGAATTACGAAGGAGAGGAACTTTAAAACTAAAAGGAAGGTTTTTGCTATAATCATCGAATAGGCAAGTGGCCCTTGAAAATGAATCGGCGTCAACGATCTTGTTCTTTTAAAATATTCTTAATTTTTAATGTGGCGGGCAGCGGCCCACCGGGCATTTGCCCGGTGTCCCGGCGGGCCAGCACGCCCCTGATAGTATACAATTAGATAAATGTTATAGAAGTACAATATTACTTGACAATTAAACAAAACTACAAAATGTATTTAACAACGAACTATTACTTGATATGGATTTTGTTTGTTATCATCTAGTGAAAATTTTTTGAAGTACGATATTTTACAAAAATTTGCCCAAATTTATGATATTCATTTAGAATCACTAAGATCAGAATTAAATCTCCTCCTTAGAACACTTCAACAATATGAATTGAAAAATAATATCAAAATTAATAATTTATTCAGTTGAGAGAAATGATAAGCATTTCGTCGGCTTAGGCCGAGTTGTATGTCGCAAAGTAAATGCTTTTTACCACTAACCAAGGGTAGATGGTAAATGGAGGGACTGGGATGGCCAATCAGATGACAGGCACTGAATGTTGATTGGCCATCCCAGCCCCTCCATTTACCATCTACCCTTGGTTAGTGGTAAAAAGCATTTACTTTGCGACATACAACCGGCCCTTAGAGTGTAAAACTGCTAACTCCATTTTTTGTCATATATGACATATTTTTTTTTTTTTTTTTTTTATTAAAATATAACCTTGTTACAGAGAACATTAGGTCATTAGGCCAAACAAAATACATAAAATTACATAAATATATATACATTACATTATGAAGAAAGTATTACAATGTTTTTTACAGTTCAATAAATCAAAGGATATGTAACAAACTAGATGGTAGAACATTAGTCATACATAATATAAAAATTTTATGAGATAGCTTTTTTAACAAATTATAATACATATATTTATAGTAATTACTAATAAATAATAGACAAAATCAGAGTCTGAACTCTTAGATTAACCAATAATAAATAAATATAAAAAAGAAAAATCACAAGTTTTTACATTCTCGTCTTATTGAGATAATGAATTTATAAAACAACTTTAAATTATTCGGGTTTTCAAAGAAATATTTTAGAATAAGAAGCATATTGGTTGGATGCACCAATAATTTGCCATTTGATTGAAAATTTTTTTCGACTTTATTTTTTATTCTTGCGCAACCAAGAAAGAAATGATTAAGATCACCAACCTCACCGGAATCGCACACACATAGTGGGTTCTCTCTCAAACCCATCCTGTGTAAATACTGGGGGTGATCGTGTGACCCAACCTTAAACGGATTATTTCCACAATCAGGCCTCTAAACAAAGGGCAGGAATCATACCAGGGTCTACGTGGGTTTTTCGGCACTATACAAAAAAGATGTCTGCCTTTGGATTGTGCAGACTATATGACATATTAATACCGTTCGAAAGAAAAAGAAATGCATCACCGCCCAACTAAAACTGTTACTTAAAATTACGATCGTAAGTTGTAGAAAAAAAATGGGAAAAATATTTTTTTCCATAACAACAATATTAAATTTTGTATGTTTTTGCTCTGCCCTGTAAAAATTTCCTTGTTGTGAGTAAGCAGGTTTATTCTCTAAGGCAAGGGCCTTCAACCCGGCGGCCCGCCGATATGTTTTCTGCGGCCCGCCAACAGCACTCTCAATAACGACTACAAAAAAATAATTTTTAGAATTTTTTTTTATAACATTAAATTTTAAAATTGAAGAAAATAAAGTTCTATGTGGGGGGGCGGCGTTTGTGACCCCCCCCCCCCCCCCGCTTGGACAATTCGATCGCGACACACTTCCGAGATCAAAAGTAGATCTTATATACCGGCGACCCCCCCCCCCCCCCCCAAATCAGAGGTCTGGATCCGCGCCTGGGTCCGGCCCGCTGTGCAGAAAAAAAAATTTGGCCCTTGATTTGTAAAACGTTGAAGACCCCTGCTTTTATAGAATTTTATAAATTGTGTAGAATTTGTCTTACAATGTCGCTGCATTTGAGAGAACATTTTCTTGTCTGCGTCGTTTATAGAATAATTTAACTAATTCCATGTTAAACGAAAGATTATGTGATTTAGGTATAGGTATGTCATGTTGAAATAAATTTACTAAAAACATTATTTATACCTTTTTTGTGGTCTCCCAAGGTACTTAATTAGGATATTAAATTTCATCAAAATTGGTTATTAATTTATGAAAAATAAAAAAGTACTGAAATAAAGTACTAATGTTTGTGGACCGATATGTACCAAAAATTAATCAGAGCTTCATTTTTGTTAAAATACTGGTAGGTTTTCAATTTCAATTCAATCGGTGCAACGGTGTGGAAAAATTCGTGGACGAAAAAAACGATAACACATACATCCATCCCCACGCACTTCCAAAAAAATGGCACTTTTTGGCCTCTCGGCGAGATTCCAGTTAATTTTTAGCAAAACCGTCATCGTGCTAAAATTCAATCTAATTGAATACTTCAATTTGTGACCTTAATTGAGTCCATAGGTTTCGTAGTCTTTACCTGAGGACCCTTTGAAGTCGCGCTTGCCGCCAGACCGATTGCAATACTTTCCCATGCTTCGCATTGGATAAAGTAAAAACAATTGTCAAAACTTTAGATTTAGAGGACATAATAAATGAATTTGCACTTCAACATAAAAATTCTTGATTAATATTGTCTTAAATACATATGTACTTATATCTATTCAATATTATATTATAACGTTGGAGAATTGATAGAAGGCAGCCCAAGAATAATGGAAAAATAAAATTCTGAGTAAAATAAGTTTATTATAAAGTTATTTTTGAAGAAGGCAAAAAAATCTTCCGAAATGTTGGTTTTTAAGAGGATAAAAATGGCTTTCCAATAAATTTTTACTTTATCCAATGCGAAGCATGGGGAAAGTATTGTAATCGGTCTAGCGGCAAGCGCGACTTCCAAGGGTCCTCAGGTAAAGACTACGGAACCCATGGACTCAATTAAAGTCACAAATTGTAGTATTAAATTAGGTTGAATTTTATCACGTGACGGTTTTGCCAAAAATCTACATGGGGTCTCGTCGAGAGGCCAAAAAGTGCGATTTTTTCATTTTGTGCGTGCGGATGGATGGATGGATGTATGTATGTTATCGTTTTTTTGGTCCACGATTTTTTCCACACCTGTTGCACCGATTGAAATGAAATTGAAAACCTAGCATTAGTTTAACAAAATGAAGCGCTGATTAGTTTTTGGTACATATCGGCCCACAAACATTAGTACTTTATTTCAGTACTTTTTTAGTTTGTTCTAAATATCTTGAAAATGACTTAACCAATTTTGATGAAATTTAATATCCTAATTAAGTACATTGGGGACCACAAAAAAGGTTAAATAAAGTTTTTAGTAAAATTATATTTTAAAGTACTTTACTCTAGAGTAAGATAGTACTTTTTAAAAATTTTATTTTAAATTCCTTAAAACTTATTCAATTGATCGTTTTAATATAGCGAATTTAACCTTGCTTAAGTAAGAATGGATAGGCTTCTCTCTGTGAAATGCTAAAAATTTGGGAGGAAATTTTATAAGTAACCATAGCAACTGCGTTGTTTTCTTATCCGTTACCTTTGCTGAAGATATAGAGGAATCGACTTTAAACCAAAAATAGCGATTGATTCTCATCTAATACTTGAGGAATAACCATTCTATTTTGGATTTTTGACATTTCGGTTTTTATTGGTAACCATTGCTGAAGACATAGAGGAATCGACTTTAAACCAAAAATAGCGATTGATTCTCATCTAATACTTGAGGAATAACCATTCTATATTGGATTTTTGATATTTCGGTTTTTATTGGTAACCATTGCTGAAGACATAGAGGAATCGAGTTAAAACCCAAAAATAGCGATTGATTCTCATCTAGTACTCGAGGAATAACCATTCTATATTGGATTTTTGACGTTTCGGTTTTATTGGTAACCATTGCTGGAGACATAGAGGAATCAAAAATAGCTATCGATTCTTATCTAATACTGGAGGAATAACCTTATTGGATTCCATTTTTGACGTTTTGGCTATTAATGGCAACCTCTATTGAAAACGTGGAAGAATCGACTTAAAATCAAAAAGACTAAATTCTTTTTGGTAAACAACTCAAGCAAGATGTCTTCAGCAATGGTTACCAATAATAATCGAAACGTCAAAAACCTAATGTAGAATTGTTATTCCTCAAGTATTAGATGAGAATCGATGGCTATTTTTGATTTTAAGTCGATTCCTCCATGTCTTCAGCAATGCTTACAATAATAACCGAAATGTCAAAAATCCAATGTAGAATGGTTATTCCTCGACTATTAAATGAGAATTATTTTTGAATTAATGTCAATATGAACTACAAATTGCAAGTGATATCTGATTAATAATAAAGGAACAAACATATTAATATTTCAAATGAATTTGGATAAAGTTCAGCAACGTTGCAGTTTATTTTATTGCAAATTTTATTTTTTCATTATTCTTGGGCTGACTTCCATCCATCCATATTTATATTTGGTATATATATATAGTATATGTATATATTAATTTGCACCAAGCAGAGAACAACCTCATTGATTTCAACAACGCTTCAGCAAAACAAAATCTTTTCAAAGAAAACTATTTGATTTTTTATTGATTTAATTTCCTTAGAATACTGAAAATTTTAAGAAACATCTTATGTTTTTAATAAAACAGAAAATTAATTTTATTTTGATTATCGTAAATCATATAGGCTTGAAGAAATAAATAAATAATTGTAAAGTTAAGGACAAATAATAAAAACACGAAAGGGCGCTTTTATAAGCATAGATAACGCCTGACCACGGCAACCTGTGTCAACTTGCAGCGAAACATGTCTGTACTTGTAGACTAAGGCGAACGCGAGCTAATGATTTATTAAAAATAAATATTTATAATTATAAAAGGGCGCTTTTGCCACATCATGCATGCTGATTATTGAAGAAAAATAATTAAAATTATACATTTAGTATCCTCAATAAATATTACATACATATTCAGTTTATTCAAAATATTTTATTTAATAAATTATCTATGTAGACAAGTTCGGAAATGAACGGGACGGTGCACCGGTCATGTGTATATTTATACGAACCATTTCGAACTACTTTCGAACCCCCCCCCCCATAACTCAAAAACTATTATACAAAAACACTTGAAATTTTGCATGTCTAATAAGGCACACTGGAACACCTAGAATCCCAAATTTCATGAATAAACCTATTATAGTTATTGAGTTATTAATGTCTGAAAAGTGCCATTTTTAACACTCACTCACATATCAAAAACCTAGAGTACTTGCGGTGATCATAGAATGCTGAAATTTGGCATACTGGTAGAGTTTGGGCTACAATTAAAGGCAAAATCGAAAAAGTGAAACTTTCCCTTTTTCAGAACCTAAAATGAAGGGGTGAAATTTAGTATAGGCTTAATTAACATTATAGTGAAAATAAAATCAAGCTAGAATGCTGAAATTTGACAAAAACCGAAACTTTCCCTTCTTCGGGGCCCGAAATGAAGGGGTGAAAAAGCGTCCGACTTTTTAACAGATATTTTATGAGAAATATTTAATAATTAATGATATCTGACCAAAAACATAAATGTGAAAAAGGGGCCAAACTCGGCACAAACGGCTCCTGCGACAATAGAGGTGGGATCTAAAAGTGTACCAGGTTCCATAGCAGTTGCTTAAATCATAGCTTTAGGAATGTACAGTGCTCTTTAATTTATTTTAAAAAAATTTGTTACGTCCTTTGATATTCAATTTATAACTTGGCAGGTTTTATATTCAACAAAATTGTTTGTAGTATAAAATTGAACAACTAGCAAAGCCAAATTTTAAGGTTGTATTTTCTTGTCTCCGTCGTATAAAGAATCATTTAACTAATTCCATGTTAAACGAAAGATTATGTGATTTATGTATAATTCATGTTGAACAAAAATTGCCAAATCTTTGGATTTAGAGGACGTAATAAATGAATTTGCACTTCAACATAAAAATTCTAGATTAATATTGTCTTAAATACATATGTACTTATATCTATATTATATTATAACGTTTATATAAGTATGTTGAAATATTTTGTTTAATTTTTATACTTATTCATAATATAAACAAATAAAAGGGTGCTCCACCTTTAATTTAATTTTTTTGTCTGTGCCTGCCCAACATTTTTATCCTGGCAGCAGTTTTCGTCGAGTGGCGCGTTTGGATGGCCTATGAGGGCTAAACAATAGAGGGGCTACTGTGTTACTTTGTGGCGTTCGCATAACCGCGATAAATATTATTGTGTAAAATATAATTAAGGGTTAATTTAGCCATATTTTATAGGAAAAATGTGTTTTACTTAATTTAACCCAGTTTTCTCGCAATTTTACACTGTTTCTTGCCGTAAAAAAAATATTTGCCGTGACCCCCCGCGTGAGATTGGGTGAAATTCGGCTCGAACCCCTCCTCCCTAAACGCCTCACCTAATTAAGGGACCCCTAAAGATGTATTATGTAAAAGTCATGTGGTATATTTTTCCACGACAGATTTTTAGAAATAAATATACCTATATATTTTTTAAGATAAAAAATAAGAATATCTAACATAAACTATATATTATTTATACATATACGTAGTCCTACAGATAAACAATGCGAAAATTGGTCATAAAGTTTTTCTTGAGTTATTTCATTCTTATTTTACACGAAATTATTCCCTGGTTGAAATAATGAAATGGTGAAATCGAAGATTTGTTTTAAAAGGGAAAGTGCTTATAAGAATCAAGTGTTCTGACCTCTAATTTCATGGATGGCATTTTTCAAATTCCACATTTCTGTTATTTTGTATTTTAACTTTCATGTTCAGAAACACTTTAATTTTTGCGATTTGAAGAATAATTTATAATAAATAATTCACTTTCGAAAATATTTTAAATAACCCATTCCACAGCTCTGTTTAAAAGACGTTTATAGCTAGTACCTCGGCCACCGAGCGATGCTCGGCAAATTTTTGCTTCAGTTAATAGCTATATATTAATCCCCGAAACCCCCCTCGCCCCGGACCCCCACCACTTCACCCCCATCCCCACCCCACCCCACCCCAACCCCCGCCCCCTCATTGCACCCCCATATCTACCCCCTCCCCGCCCGTACCCAGTTTTTGCATTTCTAGCCTTCACTCTCCCACAGATCATGTGTAAATAGGTATATGGTATAAATAAATACGGTATAATTTTTTTTTAATTAAATATTAACAATTTTTGAGTTCATCAATTAAATTGTCAAATTAATATTTGTGGGATTTAAAACTCGATCTTTAATCAATTAAATTGTCCAATTTTAATATATAATAATAATTGTAATAATCTTATTGTGGGATATAAAATTAAAAAAACAATTATTTATTTATTTACCTAGCCACCGAGGACTTGTGCCTCTAAGCAGGTCGAGGAATAAAGATTTATTTATTTATTTATTTATTTATTTAAAGGAAATTGAATAAAAATGTAAATAAACATTTTTATCGAGACAACCACCCGTGAATAATTATTTCAATTAACAAAAAAACCCATCAAAAACAACTTAGACGAACGAGACCGTGACAGATCGTATGCCCAACACAAAACCCTCATAACCAGTGAATTTCATCCAAATCGTTAGAGCCGTTTTCGAGAACCCGACCGGATATATATATACATATATACGAGTCCCGTCCCATCTCAATTGGCCCACCAATATTTTTTTCTTTTTAAATAAAATTATGCTAATTCACGGTAAATTTAATTTAAAAGACCAATTTACGATAATATATATATATATATATATATTTTAATTTTGTCTCTACCCCGGGGTCAGATTTTAGCCGAATGGCTCGAGTAGGATTCGAACCCGGGTCCACTTGGTTAGCAGGATGATACGCTACCGCCTAGCGTATCCGACCCCCTTATTGTAACATTTAACTTAAAATTATTTTTTAATTGTTAAAAACATATTTTTATATAAAAAAATATAGTTCTTTGCTTTTCAAGATTTTTTTTTTAAGAATCTTTGAATATGTGAAATAATCAAGTAGGCTTTGCCTTTTTCCAACAAAAGAAAGTTTGTTTTGTTAATTATTAGTAAAAATGACTCGTGGAAATGTTGTTGATGAAAAAATTCGCTCAATTATTATCAATTTATTTAAAAAGGGAAAATCAAACGCGGAAATTGGCGATCTAGTTAATTTATCAAAGTTTACTGTCAGAAATATTATTCGAGTTTATAAAACAACGGGTACAATAGCTACAAAACCTCGGTATGAGTCGAAATCCAAAATATCAGATGCTGATAGACGGGCATTGAAGAGGATTATTAGAAAAAACAGGCGTTCGAACTATGGTGAATTATCTGTTCTTGGGAGCGATGCTGTGGGGCGAAGTGTTTCAAGATCCACGTGCCATAGAGAAGCCCTTAAGTTAGGTTTTAAAACCTACAAGGTAATTTTATTGCAACCTATTCAATTTTTTTTTGTCATTTTATTAAATTTTTTTAGGCGAAAGAAAAGCCACTTGACATTAAAACAAAAGAAAAATCGGCTTGAATGGGCTAAAAGTCACATTAATTGGACGAGTGATGAATGGAATAGTGTCCATTGGAGTGATGAGTTTCGTTTTGAAGTTTGTGTTGGGGACAATCTAAGCAGAGTTATTCGTCAGATTGTTTAAAAAAGAAAGTAAACTTTCCTGATTCAGTTATAGTATGGGGTTCAATGTCTGCTAGAGGTGTTGGAAAACTTCACTTCATTGATGGAATTGTAAATACTAAAAAATATTTAGGGATTTTAAAAAAATCGTTACTTCCAACAATGGCAGATGCATTGAAGAATAATAATAATTTTGTGTTCCAACAAGACGGGACGGCCTGCCATACATCAAGAAAATCTTTAAAATACCTTTTTGATCATAATGTTCCACTTTTTTTAGTGGGTGGCAAACAGTACCGACTTGTCACCAATAGAAACTCTTTGGCACACAATGAAAAAGCTATTACGAAAACAACCAGCTAGAAACGTAGTCGAATTAAAACACAAACTTCAAAATATTTGGGATACTTTCACTCAAGATGAGTGTCAAAACTTAATAAGTACGTTGCCCAAAAGAATTCAAGCCGTAATTAAAAATAAAGGCGACGTCACACAGTGGTAAAGGTTTTGGATTTTGTATGTTTTCCTTGTTTTTAACAATTAAAAAAATATTAATTAAATAATAGATATTAGATTAAGTGTGTAAAATTTGACCCAGATCAGATAAATGGGTTTTCATTTTTTCACCCTCTCTCTCCTTAATTTCGGCTAGTGATTTTTCTTTATACTGCCTTGTCATCGCAATTACGTACCTATGAGTGGTAAATTTCAAGAAATTCATCAGGAGAAATAAGTTAAGTTGGAATAAAAGATAAACAAATCAAATAGATGGATAGATAGCCACTGACAGAGGATCCAAATGAAATGAAGAAAATAAAAATAAAAAGACTGAAGGCGAAAGCCATGTGTAACAAATAAAATTACATAGAGAAGAAATGGTTTGGACAGTTTAATTTAATGAAGAAGAGAAATAAGAATCTATGGTAGTATATAGCAAGCTTGGAGATAAATAATTACATTATTAAATTTTCAAAATATTTAATTTTTTGAGTTTTATTTCACAAGTAGAATACACTCCTAGAGTAGTGCTTAAATACAAAAACCCATACGGTATATTAAACATAGTTTAGTCAGAATTTTTTATTCGATCCCAGGAGAGGGCATGTGCACCCTCTTGCCCCCTTCCCCATGGAGATATCCATTTATCAATTATGAATATGTAAACGTAGGTAAATACAAATATCACAATTTAATGGAGCACTGAGCGATACTCGGTAACTTTTTGCCTATAAATATTTTTTTTTATGATAATGATGAGAGAAGGAGTTACACCAAAAAGGTGCAACGCCTAAAGGCCTGGGTTGGCCCTCCATCGTGAAAAGAAGAAGAAAGAATTTTATGGGTTGGGCGGGGGTCGAAGGTATCTGTGGATACGGGTCTTAAATAGCTGAAGGTTATAAGTCGTGGGAAAGATGGTGGCAGGGAGCGAGTTCCAGTCTCTGGAGGTCATATCGATAAAAGAGTTGGCGAAAGCGCTTGTTCGACTTTTATCCAATTTGACAGCGAAGGGGTGCTGAGCGTTAGAAAACCGCGTGTTTCTCGTAAAGATGGCATTAGGGGGATAATTGATTTCAGCTCGACTGAACAGACACCGTGATAGTATCTGTAGTACAGGGAAAGGGCAGAAACGGTTCTTCGGTGAGCCAGGGAGTCGAGTGAGTTGGTTAGAGCCGGGTCTCCTATTAGTTTAATTGCTCGATTCTGAATTGCATCCAGTGTAGCAAGAGAATGCTTGGAGGCACCCCTCCACAGATGAGAGCCATATTCGAGACAGGGACGAATTTGAGCCTTATACAGTATAAGAAGTTGACTGGGAGTATAACAGCGTCTAGACCTAAATAGGAGACCAAGCTTGCGCGCTGCAGCTTTAGCAGTGGTTGAGATATGGTCATTCCATGAAGGTCAGACCCTAGAGTTACGCCTAGCATTGAAATTTTATCCCTGAATTCTAGTGAGTTTGAGTCGAATGATATGTTTGGGAGGTTTCTGTCGACGCGCCTAGAAATAAGGCAACACTGAGTTTTCCCTGCATTGAAGTTAACTAAGTTTCGGGATCCCCAGTTTTTAAGTTTGCATAAGTCTAAATTAATTGAAGAGGCAATGTCTGCACGGTTTTTATGCGATGCAGGGGCGTTATGTAGGGTGCTGTCATCTGCGTAACAATGTACCGGATTGGAGGGCAAGTTTAGAAGGTCGCTTAAGCTTAAGCTTAAGTTTTGAATTTCAAGGCTCTGCGACCTACCGAAGACGAGATATGAATGATTAAAATATTTATTTTACGACACTCCTAATTTATGCCCTTCTTTTTTCTTTATTTCAATCTGATTAAAATCTCTACACACCTAATAACTCATGACACTTGATAAGTTACACCAATTTTAAACAAAATCGTTAGTGCCGTTTTTGAGAAATTAAAAAAATAAAATCTTTCATGTAAATGTCAATTTACGGTGTTCCGATTTCAAGCAAAAGTTTGCTGTACCGCTTCTAGCCTATATCGAGCTTATGTTTAGAATCTCGTAGCTCTGAGATTTATGGTTCCGAAACTCTAGGGGGTACATTTTTACGTACGTAAACATCAACTTTCGGTACTTCTATTTTAGCCAAAATCTTGTGGTACTTCTTGTAGCCTCAAGATAGCTTAAGTTTCAAATTTTAAGGCTCTGGAACTTACCGAAGACGAGATATGAACGATTAAAATATTTATTTTGCGACATGACTAATTTACACCCCCTTCCTTTATTTCAATCGTATTAAAATTTATACACGACTAATTACTCATGACAATTGATATGATAAGTCCACCAATTTTTAGAGAAATCGTTTGAGCCGTTTTTGAGAAACCGATTCCATATACATATACAATAATTGCTCATTTAATAATATAAGATTTTTAAAATATGAGTATTTATTTAAATAAATAGATGAAAAATAATTTGTTGTTCAGA
Source organism: Forficula auricularia (assembly GCA_024734495.1). Lineage (NCBI taxonomy): Eukaryota > Metazoa > Arthropoda > Insecta > Dermaptera > Forficulidae > Forficula > Forficula auricularia. Next base: position 98,149 of record JALMQS010000073.1, read on the forward strand.
ATTCACTACAATCTATTAGCTTAATCCAAATGAAAGGGAAATATTTATACATCCTGCTATTTGTAAAGTGAAAGTTAGCAAAAAAGATAATTTTATCAGTTGTAGAAAGTTCTATTGATGTTATTTAACATGGAATATAATCGATGAAAGACTTGCTTGGAGGGGTTACCACGGCTGCAAGTATTTAATGTCGCGGACTCGGCCTTTGAGCTTGACAAGTGGCCTAAGGTCATTGGCCTGCTTGGTAAGGCATAATTGGGTCAGGCTGGGCCTAACGGGCTGACTCTTCTTCCACTCGCCGAGGAAAAGACCTTAAGAGCACTCTACGACTGGAGAAAACAGTTACGCCTTAAGGAAATTATTTCATTCTAGTTCCGGATTTAGAACCATAGCACAAAGCTCCACTCACAGCGAACAAAAGAACTCTTTTAATTCTGACAGACAGGAGGAAGGCACATTGAGTGAATGGTTCCAAAGTGCCAAAGAAGTGACTTAGGAAAGGAATAAACACCTGTTTAAGATGTTTGTTACGTAAATCTCTATTATTTATAATTGGTAATAAATAAATTACAATAAAAAATGAAATTCAAACAGTTTTTCTTTTTACTTTACCATACAGGGTATGGTTAAGTATTGTAATCGTGCATGAAAAAAGTGGGGTTTTCCTTCTTTTTTTCGAAATATCTCAAAAACGGCTGAAACTATTTTGATTAAAAAAATTGAGCGAAACCATGGCATTTCGCTCTACAAAAAAGCCCTAATAAGTGAACGTCGAAAAAATTATATTTTTCGAGATAATAATTGTTTTGTTTAAATGTCTGTTAGTCTGGTTGCCTGGTTGTCTGTGCGTTACCAAATTTTTGTGGACGAGCTAGCTCAAAAACTAGTGTGAATATCGAAACCAAATTTCACACGTAGTTTTGGCCATTGAGATTAAGAGCTAATTAGATTTTGGTGCATATCGATCCAAAATGGGGTGGAGGGGGGTTAAAAAATTAAAAATCTAGGCCGTTTGAGCAAACTCAACCAAATTTTGTATACATAATCAGTGGACCCCCAGAAGTCTAAAAATGCAAAAACTAACCTCCCAAATTGGAGGGGGGGGTGTAAGGTCAAAAAATAAAAATCTTGGCCATTTACTAAACTCAACCAAATTTTGTATATATAATCAGTGGGACCCCAGAAGAATAAAAATGAAAAAACTGACCCCCCCTACATGATTATAAATAATTTTAGGGGCCAGGTTTTATGGTAAAGTCAAGTGGATGGCCACATCAGAACATGACAGTTTATTTTTGGCAAATTTCATCTCCACCATTCGAGAGCTCCTGAAATAATTATTTGCTTTTCAGTATTTTTGATTTGAGGTATAAAGCTCGAAAATCCGAAATATTTTCAACTCCTTGCTCTATAAATACAAACCTCGTCAGAACTATCTCTCTCTAAGCTTTCCTTCTTAATTTGTCTTGTTCACAAGCAAATTGGTACGTTCGTGAAGCCTATCGAGCGCAATGAGTCGAAGTATCCAATTCACTAGAGATTGTCTGATATAGGGAGTGTCAAGAGGGAATGGTTCCAAATTCGCTCCTCGAGTTTGATGTAGGGTTTTTGGATGAGCCACTCTGTGTGTTGCCATCTCTGAACTTTGAAAAGATGAGATGGCAGGTTTTTGGCACAAAGATGTTAGTTTTAAGGTAGTTGAGTTGTTGCTAAGTTGTTTGTTGTTTGTATTTGTTTGAAATAAGAGAAAGTTTTGTTGTATATATATAGAAATAATCTTCAAGTTGTTAATAAATATAAATTGTTAAAATTAATTTATTAACCCAATTCTTTCCATTGTTAACCTTCGTGCAGGATTCAAATTCGAATCTCCATACCTTAATCTAATATTGAAGTAATTCGACAGGGAGAATTATTTTTAAGCATGATCTTTTCTATCAGTGTGTCTGGTTTCCGATATCCATAGTTCAATAACAAAAAATCGTACAAAGTTCGTTCTGCTGATAAAATGTTTATATTTTTAAATTGAAGAGCTATTTTGGGCTTGCTAGTTTCCGATTTGCTTTTAAAAAATGCAAAAAAGAAGTAAAATAACGAATTCTCATATGTGAAAAGCTATCGAACGGTTCTATTAGCTGATATTTAGCCTACATGTATAGATTAATAAACTCCACCTCTACTCAGCTATATTGACATTAAAAATTGAAGCTCTTGTTAAATAAATTGTTTATGATTGTTTTCATAACATATTGATTTATTTTCATATTGAGATTCCATTTTAATAACAATTATATTGACCTTGATGAATTTGAAATCAATTCTTAAGTGTTTTATTTATTTTCAGTTTACTTTGATGTACTTAATGTCAGAATAAAAATTGAATTGAAATAAATCCTTATTAACTAAAATAAATATAGGATTTGTTTTTACAATCGAAAAATGTTTAATAAAAATTCAAAAAGTTCCTGAGAAATTCTCTCTTTATCTCTTTGAAATTTGAAAAATAGTTTGTTTATTATAGAACCAGTTGCGCAAAGCCCTCCTTCGGCGGACATCTTGCAGGCCGGGGGGCTATGCGCCCTAGAATGTACTATACCGATATCGGTAATGCGTTTTTAAAATAATAATTTAATTAAAATTTTCTAATTTAAAAAAAAATTATTTGTCATGATATGGAGACCGGATGTAAAAACTGCCAAAATTTGCCATGAAATATGCAGCTAAAAATTCTGAAATATGCAAGTAATATGCAGAATACGGTGAAATATGCAAATATATGCAGTAAAAAATGGCAAAATAAATTTTTTTATGCACTAAAAAATTAAAATTGAAGTCAAAAAGAGTATTAGTATTTGAAGGATTGCCATGAAATAAATAAAATGATAAAGTAAGCCATAGACTCCAAATGACAAATATGTACTTTTATTGGGTAAAACTTTGGACAAAATTCTCATTTAATTTAATATATTAGAAAATCTTTAAACTCAAAGAAATATTAGGTCCACTTTCCACTTTAATAAAATCAACATAATAAATATAATAATGTTTCAAAAATGCCATCGAAAATATACTGTGGGGGGTGGGGTGGGGGTTTATTTCACAGACACGATTGTATTGTATTGCTTTTATTTTTTTATATTAACAAGCTTTTCTTATTGACGTACAAATAATAATTAGTAGAGATTGTGGTGTTGGTGTAAGGTGAAACATCTTTAATAAAGATAAGAGTAAATAAATATTATATTTAATATTGATTTACTATGAGTTAAGGATTCTTGGTCACTTGTTGATAGCGAAATATATATATTGAAAAAGAAAAAAAATTTATATCTTTTAATTTTTTAATTTTAATGTGAAACAAGTGACCAAGAATCCTTAACTAATAGTAAATCAATATTAAATATAATATTTATTTACTCTTATCTGTACAAATAATAAATTAATAAAATAATGCAAATATTTGACCGGCTATAATCTGATCCCTACAATAATTTACACACTTCCATACATACACACTAATACTCAATGACCAAAATGGAAAATAGTTACCGAAGGCCATTAAAAAAAAAATAAAAAGAAAAATATGGAAATAATTAAATAATTAACAAAGGATCTTTAAAATAATTAAAATTTGATTGTAATTGTCAATAAGTTATGTTTACAAGTATTTTTCTAAATTATCTTCAGGTTATTATGCCTACGGTCACTTAGAATTGATTTATACGATGAAAAGGATCGCTCCACATCCACAGACTTATTGAGGGCGAATTTAAAGGTACTTCAACTCCCTACTTTTATTTTTGAAGAAAAAAATATTGCAAACTTTTCGTCATTTTCGTGTAGAATAGAATAGAAAGAATTTATTTAAATTTAATTAGGGCCATGTTTTGGACCATATTTAACACAAATTATTTTTTATCTCGAAAACCGATAGAATAGGTATAGGGCAATATTAACAAAAAAGTATTTTAATAAAAGGGCGGTTCTAAAAACGTGTTAATATACGGGGTGTTCTATTTAGAAAAATAAAGTTGCTACGACTTTTCGATGGAAGCCGAAACGTCGCAATGCTGAAAATATTTTAGATCGATAGAACAGTTAAGAAAATGTAAAGTGCTAAATTTTCAGAAAAATCCTGCGATCCGTTTTCCATAAACGTCTAACGTGTCATCGACCGTGAATCACCCTGTATATTTGTATGGGAATAAACATAAAATATCGAAATGATTAGTTAAGTCGCATAAACCAAACAATATTTCAAATTTTATTTTAAAATAACAAACAATTTGAATGGGTTTTTCTTTTGTTTACTTTACCATACAAGGTAAAGTATTGTAATCGTGCATGAAAAAAGTGTTTTTTTTGCTTCTTTTTTGATATATCTCAAAAACGGCTAAAACTATTTTGATTAAAAAAATTGGACGAAACCATGGCATTTCGGTCTACAAAAAAGCTCTAATAAGTGAACATAGAAAAAATTATATTTTTCGAGATAATAACTGTCTGTCTGGTTGTCTGTTAGTCTGTGCGTTACCAAATTTTGTAGACGAGCTAGCTCAAAAACTAGTGTGAATATCAAAAGCAAATTTGACACGTAGTTTTGATGCATTGAGATTAAGAGGTAATTAGATTTTGGTGCATTTCGATCCAAAATTAAGGGGGGGGGGTAAAATTTAAAATTATAATATTTTCAAGAAAAGAAACAAAACAAAAAACAAAACAAGAAAAATAAATAAAATCAACCCATAATAACGAAAATATTTTTTTTTCTGGCGCCAAAATTAGGGAGGGGGGAGTGGTCAGCTAATAAAAATCTAGGGCATTTGAGCAAACTTAACTAAATTTTGCATACATAATCAGTGGGCCCCGAGAACACTAAAAATGCAAAAATAAACCGCCCAAAATGGGGTTAGCGGGGGGGGGGGGGGGGGGTCAAAAAATGAAAATCTACGCCCTTGGACCAACTTGTCAATTTATTCTTCTGATATTTGCGTTTCTTTTCGCTTACTTAATTTTTCTAAAACTATTATATATCATTAGTTAAAATTTAATATTATTATTTAATATGTTATTCTTCATGTAATTATAGGGAACCTTAATTCTTGTAATTACTTTGTGATTTAAAAGTTCCATGGGTAGCAAGATGCTGGCCGAAGGCGGGCTTCGCAGCTGGTAAAGAATAAATCAGAATGTGGCTTCAAATCGATGTATTTACATATATATAAAATTACATTTAAGTACATATTTTATTAATGTGAGGAGTTTCGAAGACTATAGGTTCATCTTCATGAAATAACGGGAGAGGTGTGGGGGGGGGGGGGAATTAACTAACTATATATAATTATTTATATTAAGCAAATAACTAAATCTTTGGTCTATACTATACATTAAAAATTAGGATTGCTTATTTGTCATTTTACCTTTGTTAATCATATAGTGTTTGTGATAAATGTTTTTTTTAGATGGAATATTTTCTTTTCTATTCGGTTTCATTCATGGGTTTATCATTCCATTCAACTATCCATTGTGAATCACTTAAAGGATGTAACATAAGATATCTTCTCCTTGACTCTTATCGCCTGGTTAATAGGTTTGTCCTTTGAAATATTAAAAAATATTAAAATAAATTTTGAGAATACCATTAATTAGAACTATATTAGATACCAATCTGAAAGAAAAATGTAATAATGTCTCTTTATTAGAATTTTATAATAATTATCTACCCAGAAATATTCAGAATATTCATGATATCACTTTTTGTGAGTATGTATATATTTACATACAGTGAAAATTTACTTTCGAGATTACAGAGTACCAATCGGTTGTCTAGCCAAGCCAGTCGCAACTTGTCTGCGTCTACGCATTAGGTAGTGTTTTGGCCTGTATCAACTAGACCCGGTCTCCCCTATTCCATTCTATTTATGTATATTAAATAATTAGGTCAGATTGTGACGTCATACGGGCCAGTCCAAATTTTCGTTTCCTATCAATATCCTCACTACCGCCTGTCTCTTAGATAAGGAATCGGATTTGCGGGCAGGCGAGCCAATTTATTCAGGGGTCGGAAAAGAGCGTCATCAACATCTCCCCCCTCCCTCAACACAATCTTGAACTATTTTCTCTTCACTTTTGAGGTAGTTTTTCTTTAAACTGTTATATTTTAATTTTTAAACTAATTAATCATCTGAAGTAAATTTTTTAAAAATTAATCCTCTGGACTATGAAAAATCTAAGGTGAGATTAGACATCTCTTAGCTTATGTAACCTCATTTGAAAAAAAAAATCTTGAATATTTTTATTAATTGAAATAAATACAATTCTTTATAAAAAAATCGAATATAGTTTAATAAAATGCAAAAAATTAGTGAAAATTTGAAAAATATGAAGCTTTATGGAAGAAAATAGTTGCAACAAAATACAATTTCATTTAAATAAATATGTTGCGCTCTTGTTCAACCAATCCACTCCTCTTCCCCTCGACCCCTCTGGCTTGCTTAAGCTGAACTGCTGAGAAAAATGTGAGTTATTTCGGGTAATTCAGATTTTTGTATAATTTAGGTATTATTATTATTGTATAAGGTCTATAATATTGAAAGCGATTTATCTTTTTTTAATTTTATCAACTTGGTTTTTCAATATTTTTTGCTCAAATGCTCAATTTAACAGGTTGGGTGGATGGTTGAGCGAGAGCAATTTGGCTTGGGCGGTCGCCACACCTCGTACCCCCCCCCCTAGGAAAATTCCCTAACTACCCCAATGTCTAGGAACACTGGCACATTTTTTGTGTGTTTCTGTTCTCGGTGTATCCAGTTAAACCAATAGATAATAGATCTTTATTGTTTCTCGCAATTGTAGGTTGCAAATACGTGAATAATTATGGGTCCAAAATTATTAATTTAGAAGTATATATCGATATATTTCTTGTGATATATTTATATATCGATATATCGTTATATTAAAATAATTTGCCATCCCTAGGCAGGTGTATGGTAAAGTTATGTGGATGGTCATATCCGTTTATTTTTTTTTCTTTTTCATTATCAATGTTTGCTCATTATCAATACGAGAGAAGTGAAAGTCATATGACGTGAACTATACATGCCACTATATTTTTTCCAAATTTTTACTTTCCTATCTTGACACTTGATAAATACACTAATTTTTAAAAAAATCGTTGGAAAAGTTTTTGAGAAATTTTACTTAGAAAAAGTGGTGTAGGTTTTAGGTGAAACATGATATTCACAGTGAAACTACACACCCTTTACTTTATTAATTTAGTTTTTGAGAAAATAAAAAAAAATGAAAAATCTTTAATGTAAATGTCCACTCTTCCAATTTCAACCAAAAGCTTGATGTTCTCCTTCTAGCCTATATCAAGATTAAGTTTCGAATTTCGTATCTCTGAGACTTATGGTTGCGAAACGCAGGGGGGGGGGGTAAATTCGTACGTACATAAACATCAACACCGGTTTTTCTGTTTTAGCCAAAATCTTGTTATACTTCTTGTAGCCTCTAGATAGCTTAGGTTTTAAATTTCAAGGCTCTGAGACTTACCGAAGACGAGATATGAACGATTAAAATATTTATTTTATGACACTCCTAATTTACATACAACCCCTTCCTTTAATTCAATCGGATTAAAAATTTGACACAACTATTAACTCATGACACTTGATAAATACACTAATTTTTAAAAAAATCGAGAGAGCCGTTTTTGAGAAAATAAAAAAAACGAAATAAACGAAGGAGCTGTAAATTAGTAGTGTCGCGATGACTTCAAATAAATGAAAATAAGAAAGTCGTGTGGTGAACACACCAGTTGATTTTTAATTTGGAAACAAATCTTTTTCATTTTTTTCAAAATTTAACCCGTGAACCCAAATGAGAATTTTTTTATTTGGGGACTTTACACACAAAAGGCTTGGTATCTTGCTGAATGTCAACCCACATAACCTTCCCTAATATTTTCCCCCTTGAAATTCTCATAAATGTTGATATGGGTCTCCCCTGTATCAATGTCACTTTTTAGAGAACGTTAAAAAACTAATTTTTTCTGGATATTCAAACGAAAATATAGATTTTACACTCTCTATAACAGTGTTCCGCAAACTTTTTATGTTCAAGGTACACCTACCAAATCAAGAAATTTTAGAGGTATAACAAAGAAAAAAAACAATGTTTATTTAATATTTATTCATTATTATAATCCATATAATAATGAAAAGATGTTTAATGAGAATTGTGAGCCTGATTAACTGAGCACAGGCGATCAAAATTTGGAGGAATCGTTGATAAGGCTGCTCGCATAACTCTCAGCTATGTGTTGGTGAATTATCTTACAAAATTTGACATTTTTCCGCGGCACACCATCTAATGATCACGGTACACCAGTGTGCCGCAGCACACACTTTGCGGAACACTGCCCTATAAAATATATAATTTAAAATGAGTTTAGTTTTTTGAAAATTAATATTTTTTTACATTGAAATTCTCGTAAAAGTTTTAAAAAAAAATCGTTAGAGCCGTTTTTGCGAAAATCAACAAAAACGAAATAAAGGAAGGGGGTGTAAATTAGTAGTGTGGCGATGACTTCAAATAAATGAAAATGTGAAAGTCGTGTGGTGAACACACCAGTTGATTTTTAATCCTTGTTGGTAGGAGGAAGCAGCCGACCTCGGGAACCAGCAAATAAGGACTGATTGTACTGGCCAATTGGCCATGTGCTCTTCTGTCTTTTGCGAATGTCTCCGTGGATCCCATGGCGAGCGAACGACAGATATAGTGCGGTGAGTGCGTTTGTTGGTGTTGGTGTTTTGTGTCTGCCGCACGTCAGGCTTAACTGTACAAGGCCTTGCGCGCCGCCCGAAGCCCCAACAGCCGACCGTCAGTCGCAACTGGCAGCCCGAGCCGATCACACACCCATGCCATGTCCATGGAGTAGCTAGTTGGCCATCCGAACATCTTCCCACTGACAAGTGCAGCCTTTCACTTCCTCTTTTGGACCATTGTTCATTTTTCTTTTTGTTGAAACGTAAAGTGCAAAGCTAATTCCAATGATGACGGAGACGACGATTCAAGTAACACCCGCCTCGCAAGACACTGGTGCGAAGCCGGATACTGGAGCCGGTGGAGGTCTCAGCTGGATTCGAATTAATCTGGAGTACTTCCGGACTATACCAGGCATTCTCAAATTGATACAATTGGTGAGTTCCTTTCGGATTTGCGCAAAATCTATTTCATATACAGGGGCGCCCGCAAAAAAAATTTTCAGGGAGACAAATAAATACATTATTAAATTTTTATTTAAATATTTAATTTTTTGATTTTTTTTCACGAGAAACCAAACCTTAGAGAAGGGCTAGATAAAAAGTTTGGATAAGAAGAATTAACCCCATTGCCAAGGGGTGGGTGACATTTATAAACATATATGCTAAACTGGTACTCAAGGCAAAAAGAAGAATTTTTACCATTAACAAGGGGTAGTTTACAAAGAAAATAAGTAGAATACACTAGTGCTTAAATATTACTCCTAAAACATATTCAGTACATTAAACATAGTTTAGTGAGGCAGGGCTGATGCACTAATTTTTTATTCGACCCCAAAGTGTGTGTGTGGGGGGGGGGGCAGGTGCACTCTTTTGCCTCTCCTCCTGCCGACGCCCATGTTCATATATAACATACCATGAGATTTGAATTATGCCGAAAATTATCAATTTCAAAATAAAAATATATTAAATAAAATTTACCCTTTTATTTCCCAAATGCACTAAAAAACAAGAACTAAATTTTTCTTCATTGCCCTAATAATCAAAAAATATTAGTGAATTTTGAGATAAAAGCTAAAGTTTTTTATGGGAAAATACTGAAATTGTAATCGTGTTTGAATTTTGAAAAAAGTTTTTTTTTTTTTTTGCTTGGTTATTTAGAAATTTCTCAAAAAGTGCTCATTTGATTTTGTTAAAAAAAAAGTCCTCAAATATACGGCGTTAAAACCCACAAAAAAGTATTATAGGTATATAGTAAATAACGAAAAAGTTAATATTTTCCTATATACTAATTATTATTAAAAATTGTCTGTTAGTGGGCCCGTGAGTTCCTGGTCAAAATCTTATGCGCGACCTACTTCTAAAACCAATTTGAATTTCAAAGCCATTATATTTAGTATTTATATAGTAAGATGAACAGTCCAGTTGATTTTGGTTGAAATCGGACCACGTAAACTTGATGTTTACTTCTAACGCAAAAACAATTAAAATAATTATTCCTTTAGCCGATATGGACCAAATTTTATTCAGTGACTCTTTTGGACCATGTGAAAATATGACAATATTCACTTGTCATCACAAATGCGTTTGTAAGGTGGAATTGAGTCAAAAATCACTTATAAGATTCTACCCAGATAAACAGAGGAACCAAGTTAATATTTTCAATTTATAGTAATTAATGAGAAGTGGACGATGATTATAAATTACAATTATTTCCATTGTGATATTTAAAATTCGTGTTTTAAATTCTTTCTTTCACATTTATAAAAGAGGTGTTCCACATCAAGGGACGAATTTCCATTAGTGAATGCATTCTTAACGATTTATCATTTTATCTATACCTATATTTCATTAAATTAAATTTATTAAATTTATATTGTAATGAAAATGTGTCCATTTTTGCGTTCATTCGTCTCTTAAAGAAAGTGATTTAATTAGGTAGATTTTTGATTTTTCAAAATTTCTCGAAAACATAGTATTTATTTCTATAAAAAAAAAGAAAATTGATTGAACTCAAGACTACGTGGTCTACAAAAATACTTTATAATAAACACCGTAGGTAGGTATACATGTTTTTACTAAGATATTAATTATTAAACCATTAATTAAAATATCTTAGAAATCATAGCTTAGAAAGTTGTCTTCATTTTCAGTCTAATACAAATATTAAACTTGACATTTATCAGCATTTGTATATTTGTTTGCATCAAGCGAAAGACAGCCACATTGATTTATTTCTTATAAAAACCTTTTTAATTAACTAATACTAATAAACTTATTCCCCTTTTTTATGAGTAACAAATTCTCAGCAGTGACATAAATCTACTATAATTTTAGAAAATCTAGGCATGACATATCCTAGATAACTGTTATGCTCTTCTGAATAAATAAATAAATAAATATTCTATTGTACACTTAAAAAAAATTTTTTACAAAAAACATACAAAAGATGTATAGGTAGAAAAAAAAACACTTAAAAAATTTTTTAATTCGGCTTGGAGCGAAAGCTCTTCTGATTAGAAATTTAAATTCTTAATAGAATTTGAATTAATTTAAAAATTTTATATTTTAGTAATAAATTTCGGAAATTTTCATAAATTTATCTCGTTTTAATTAATCAAAATGAAATATTAAAAAAAATTTAAATGTATACAAAATAAATAATTAATCTTTATAAAGTTATAAATATATCTATAAGTTATTATAGTGAAGGTCTCGAAAACTAAGAAAATAGACAAAGTTTTCAAGTAAATTTAATTAATGAAAATATACTTAATTTAATTTTAATTCATATTGATTTAAGTTACCGGAGATGATTTAAATTACTTTATTTTAATCAAAACTATTAAATCTAAAATGTGCGATTTTGACAAAAAATATTATATTTAACGAATAAAATGAAATTCCCAATATCGAATAATAATTAATAGGATGTATCGCTGCTAATTTCCACGGTAGAGTCAGGCATTCAAAATCGGTACACACAAACAATTTGATTGGCTATAATCTGAGTACTTCACTCAATTAAGATTGTTACTAGAGGTAAAATGCTGACAGAAAAACCAAAAAATTAATCAAGTTGATTTACGTGTATCTATATCACTTAATTAAATAATAAATTATTGGTATTTACATTTGAAATATAATAAAAAATTATTCATACTTATCTATCTTAATTTAGGATTAGTTTTTTTCAATGAAAATGACATTTCTTTTTTCCGAAAATATTATCTAAAAATTATTATCCTTTATCATATGACATACACGCCATTTGTAAATAGAAAATAATTCTATGACTTCCTTTCTGGTCGAGCAAATATTATTTTTATACGACATTAATTATGAAATGCATATCTAGCGTAGCTTGGAATTTTTTGTTCTACGCTTGCTATGTAGGAGTTGGGAAGGCTCAAATGTCTCGGGAATCGAGTGTGAATTTCCTTAGAGTCAGGGGAATTAAATATCAAAGTCAAGGTCAATAGCACGAAATTTAACAATAATTTTTATATAATTGCATATATAGATAAATAGTATTTTAATATAAATCAATAGTTTAATTATAAATAATTTTTGTTTTTTTTTGGAAAATATTGAAAAAAAAATCCAAGTATAGTCGAAACCAGAATCAATAACTTGATATGCGAGGTCGGCTTAGCTACTTTTCTCTCAATTACTTACTTCTCTATCTCTATTTACAAATATATAAATTCTAAAATTAATTTTATATCAGTTTTTTAAAAATAATTTAAAAAATTCTGCCGTGACATAAATATATTAACTCTTAAACCTCCCCTTCTCATTGGTAGGTACTAATATAAATTTGAGGATTTGACAAATATTGTGGTCGCCTAATTTAAACATTTGTAATACATAATAAGTACCTACCTATATCATTTGTTTATTTTTTTAGTTTTTTCTAAAGTCCTCAAAACTAAAAATATTGGATAAAAATGTTTTAAATCCTATAAAAATTCGTAAGAATCGGATTAAAAAATTATTATTATGTATTTATGAAGAAATATGAAACATTAGAACTCCGTATTTTTCGACACAAATTTATTGCATTATGTCAATTTAAAATATATCGACAAAAATATTGTTTTATAAAGTTTTGAAATTGACTGAAAAATAAGCGAGATATCGCAATGCAACGCTGGGCCGTTACGCCTGTCTCTCGTCTTGTGCCCAGGCTCCTGGATTTTTACAATTTCATTTTCATTTTCAGGTGAATGAATACTTCAGTAACAAATTTTCGTTGTCTAACTTAAAGATTTTCCCATTGGACCTCCAATAAGCTTTATATAGTAATGTCATAAAAATTACATTTAAAATTAATTATTTTTAGAAAAATATCAAGCGTAAACGTCTATTGTTTCTAGTTTAAACAAAAAACTTCAACATAAAATAACTAAATGGAATTTTGTTTAGATATTCTTAATGATTTTTAAGGAATGTACAAACAAAATTTGTCCACAAACCAATTGACAGACATTTTTAAAATAAAAGATAGCTTCAAAAATGTTGCAAAACTTAAGGATTTTTATATGTTGGTCTTAATGTCGTGATTATTTTTATCAAAATAGTTTTAGCTATTCTTTGAGATGTTTTGCAAAACAAAGCAAAGAACTCGATCACAGAACTTCCTCATTTTACTATATATAAAGTAAATTAATTTCCCAAAATGTGTTTAGTCAAGTAAAGATCAAACTAATTTTTATATTTTCCATCATATGTTGTAGGGGTCAGTTAAACTCACACACCTTATTCCTGGCTACGGCCTTGATTAAATGAGATCCATATAATTACGAATAAGTGCATATTCAAGGTTATTAAAATATTTATATAGGCTATGATATACCTTCACTTAACTTATATAAAATATGTAATGTATTGGAATAGCATCAAATGGAATGAGCTTTTCAAAGTCATCAAGTTACAATATAAGCTTTCATTTTTTAAATATAAATTAGAAGTTTGTGATAGCCTTTAAGTTACATAGAACGCAAGTTGTCAACAAAAATTTGCGCTTTGAAATCTCTAGGGCCAAAAAGTGGCTCGAAATCGGTCTATCTTTCTTTTTATCTCATTGTGGTCGCGATAACTCAAAAACAACAAATCTCGGAGAGAGATAATTTAAAACTTGAGTTAGTTATCGGCTCGAGATATCCCATTAAAGTGGGGTCTGATTAGTCTACCAGAAGTACTCATTCATTTCCGGCATTTCCAGATTTTTGAACTTTTTATCAAGTCCGGCTCTATTTTCTTTTTTAAATTTCTAGTATCAATCACGATCCAGATATTTTTTTGCTGTCTGATATTTTTATAAATATCAGTGTCTGTGAAAAAAATTATACAAGGATATTTTAAAAGTTTCAGCGTTATGTTTAAAATTGGAGATACTCTTAGTGAATTATTAATTGAATGGTTAAAATGTGTTTCTTTTACAGCATTGTTTTTCAATCTGTGGGTCGCAACCCCCTGGGGGTCTCGAAGTCTATAAGGGGGTCATGAAGCCTCAGTATAATAAATAAATACTTTTTTACTGTTTTTATGTGTTTTTTACTATATGGTAAAAAAAATGAAAAATTGTACACAAAGTCACGAGCCTGGCCTCTCAAACAGAGGGGGTAGGTCGCGAAAAAAAATTTCATATAAGGGGGTCGCGTCATGAAAAAGGTTGAAAAACACTGTTTTACTGTATTATAAAATTTTGTTATTGCCGTTCAAACCATGCTTTCAGATTTATAGAATTAATCTTCATATTGGTAAAATCACCATTTAATACCTAATGGCAACCACTTGAGGCGTTATTTAACAGAAAAAACTAAACAAACCCATTCTTATGTTTCCATAAAATACAGCGCCTCTGATTTCGCCAATACACTTTACTTTTAATTTAATCTACTTTTAAAATTAGTGTGTGGAAGACTATTGTGAAAATTGCTAAGAAACATGTTATTATATTTTGATTCATTTATAACTATTCAATAATATTTATAGAAGAAGATGTAGACATAAAGAAATGAACTATAAATAAAGAAAAGGATGGTATCATTTCTAAGGTGCGCTTAATGATCATGGAACGAAGGACGCTTCATGGTCTTCTCAATCAAAATAATATCAAACAATTTTAAAGAAATTTTGATCTGATGATAGTTTCAAATTTGGGAAATTCATACCTATCCCAAATTATTACTATAAATTTATATAAATACTTATATTCTGAAAATTATTTTATTTAGTGATTTCATCAATTAGGTATTATTTGAATTTTCGCCATGGCCAAAAAAATGTATTTTATTAATTAAAATTAATTAGAAACTATTGACAAAAATCACGATGGGGTGACATTTCTTTGAGTTATGTAGAATAAATAATTACATATAATTGTTTAGCGAATTCACCCCTTCTGACATCTGGGGGCAGAAAGTTATCGTGAAAGTATTTTTATTCCCCCATAAGTACAATGCATTCACTTCCCTGTTAACTAACGCCTCTGATTTTCGCTAATATAGGGTTACAGCAATATGTCTTTACGTCAGACGCTGAGTAATTTTATGACACACCTTTCTTATTGCTGTGGGTTTTGAGCGTTGGCGGATACTATGGAGTCTGAAAGGAAAATCGATTCCGAACCTCGTCTTTGATAGTCCTAGCTAAAGCTTCTACAATTTAGTGAAAATATAGATAACATCTGGAATTTTTTTTTTTAATTTCAATGAATATATAGACAGCAGTAAAATTTTTCTTTTCCAAGCATTAAGAGTAAGTAAATATATTTTTCTTGTTAATATTAGTAAATGTTTTTGTATTACTATAAATACTAATGATAGTTTTGTACATTATGACTGTAGAAATTTCGAAATTTTTTCAAGAGTACTTACAGTAGTTTTCGGTAGAAGTTATCATTATCATGCCATTTTGAGAGCTTTAATCATTCATATTCGGTCTTTTCCATCTCACTATTTAATATTTATTGCTAATTAACATTATCATGCCATTTTGAGGGATCATTTTCGATTTTTTCCATCTCAATATAATATTTATTGTGAATTAATTGGAAATTTTGGGTTGTTAGTGGAGAAATTAGAAAAGTAAGTAAATTTGTATTTTATTCAGGAAATTTCGTCTATTAATTTAGAAGCTGTTTTGAAGAGAAAATAGAATATAGTTGTAATCGATTCAGTTCACTGATTTGTTAAGGTTAGACTGACTGTAATTCTGAAGCCGAAATCTCGTGAATAAATTAGAGAATTTCTTTAATATTTTCATTTCTCCAATACTGATCCAATCCGAAAGAAACCTCTAGTTGATTAACCTGACCACCAAAGCAGATTATATAACCACCAACTCCAACCTAATTTAATTTTAACAATGTTTCACTATAAACCAACACCGCGTTCCCTAAATTTGGCAGATTATATAGTTCAATATATAAATTATACATAAATTTATTTTCCTCTTAGCTATTATTTGTTCTCCATACCTGAGATAGGAAATTATACAAATCCATAACAACTGGTGCATTCTAAACGGATATTATAACTCATAACGCCCGCTCAACGCTTCATACTCTATAATGAATATTTTGATCTCATTTATCATAAATTACTCTCGATTTGTAAGGTGACAAACTCCCACCAAAATATTTTATCAACTACTTTTGTTCTATCTTCTCAAAACAAAAAACGCCTACTCTAATCGTCGATACGTTCAAAATAAATAAAGAACGTCCTTAGCTATGCCAAGGTTGCTTCTCCTACGCATTACTCTAATCATACTTATTATAAATTAAAACTAATTCTATATATTCTCGGGGAAAATAGAATCCACGAGCGTTACTAGACTACAAATGTCAATCGAACGACTTCCATGCTGACAGTGGTGAAGGTACTGTTAGTTCATAGATAGAAACATAAATTTAATAAATTGAAGAATATAGTTTAATTTATTTTATTTTAATTTACCACAAGTAGAGTGAATTCTATTTTTTATTTGATAAATATCAGGCTGCTTCGATCTTTATTTACCTCACGAACTCGAGAGGCGCCCAGAGGATGCATATCTTTTTAATAATTTAATCTTTACAAATTTCATCATAATACATTTGCATTTAAAGAAATTTAAAATTAAGCAACATGTTTTAAGACAGGGATTTAATTTTTATGATCTTGACAAGAAATATAATTATAAAATGATTAATTAACATGCTTAAAATTGTCTTATCTTATTATGTAAATAATTACTATAATTATGATGTTATCCCTTTCGATATTAAGTTGGCCTCAATCTAAAAAAAAAATGATTGAAGAAATCTTATTTATAACTTATAGCGAATGAGAATCAAATATTTTTTCAATATTATTATCTTTTTCGAACATACTCGTATAAATATAAAGGTAAACTATTTTAACCTTTTTTTAACGTCTACCATTCCCAATAAGAATTTTTTCAGCTTCTCAAAGACCTCGAGTCATGTAAAACACATATTAGTAGCTCTAATAATAAAAATCGATTTTTCATTTTTTTGTCCCATAAGTTCTTACAAATGGGGTTATGAAAGAATTTGAACTAGGATCAGGTTATATAAATGAAACTCTTAAACAATTTACATATAGTTAATTCATAGAAATAAAAGTATATTTGAAGAATTTTTTCTATCAATATTAATTACAAGACAATCGAATAGACTTAACATAAAAAATTGAGTCTTTTTTTAGGAGGCTATACAGTCAAAATATATGAATATATTATTCTACACTAAGTTTATAAACCTTTTCAAGTGGTATTTGAAAACGTTGCTATATAGTTATGTACCTTTTTACATGCTTTATATTAGCTTCACCTGTATGTATGTAAGTATGTATCTATCTATCTATATATATATATATATCAATCTATGTGACTTTTGTTCTGTTGAATTCCAAACATTTCTCTATAAAAATAATTGTTTACCTACTCATTTTAAATGAAATTATATAAAAACAATAAAAATAAATACATTTCATTCTGTTAAATTCCGCAAATTTTTCTTTATAAAAATAATTAAGACGAAAAAGTAAAAAAATAAATTTTATTTTAAAAAAACTAAAAAAAATATGTTTCTAAAAAGTACAAAATTAATGTAAAAAGCTCGGGGCACTTTGTCGAAATTAATTAAAAGTTTCTGTGTCCCACACTTTTTGATTAAGTATTACATTATTTTATACTTTTTACTCATGTTTTTTAGTTTTTTTTTAAATATAATTTATTACGAATATTATCTATAGGTAAATCGAAATGTTCTTGTCTATATAATGCCAAATATGAATCCATAATTTATTTTTACCTAAATGGCAGATAAATAGGAAAAATTATTAAGATATATTTTAATTCATAAAAAATATAAAGAAACCAAGCGCGGGCGGTGAGTTTTCAGCCAGAGGATGCTGTCCAAAAAAGAACCCTTCATTTTTATCGATTCATTCATCGATAACCGCTTAATATAATTTTTCAAATTTCACATTAGATTTTTTTCATTTGATATTAAAGACATAGCGGACAGTCTATCTTCACTTTGACTAGATCCAGGGGCAAGTAAAAATAATCCACCTTTCTAACTTAGAGGCTCTGTCTGAGTACTTTCAATAAATATTTTTTTGGTTGGTATAAAATATTTAGCTTGGATGTAAAAAATTACCTATTGTTTGGGTGTACGTTCATCATTCACAATTAATTTTTTTATTCAATTTATAGATTTTAAATGAAAGTCAGACGTCGAGTACCTACATGTAAACTAATTTACTTTCAACCTCATAAAATAAAAGTATTTTCCATAAGATAGCGAAAATGATTCAAATACGAAATCTGGAAAATTCTATATATACTCTAACGTTAAAAAGATACATAAATTTTAAATTAAAAGCTAAGCCAAATAAAGCTAAACGAGATTCATATATGACACCGTATGAAGATACTCTTGACGTTCTGAGATTTCGATCACAGAAAACATTTGAACAATTAATATTTTTATTTTATTTTTATCTAAAAAAATTATAATTAATTTACTTAAATACAAATAAATTTTTTATCCTAATTATTAGAAGAGTTTTTGGGAAATTTTGAAAAAACGACAAAGTACTGGAGTAAAGTATGCTGAAAATAAATAAATAAATATGTTTAAATATCCAGCAAAGTTAATTTCATACTTTTTAATCAAAAGCTCTAAATTCCAGAACGCATAGTAATTATTATTGGTTCAATGGTCTAGCCGCAATATCGGTCACACACCCACACTCACACTCAAGAGAGATAGACACACACGCATACATACATAGATTTTCTAAAAAAAAAACAATACTTTTTTGGAAATAGAAGCCTTGCAACTAAAAAATCTGAAAGGATCCCAATTTGGAATTTTATGAACACGATTTCCATTAAAGTGAAGGATTACTTATATAGTAATGGAAATGACTATTAAAGAGATACCATCAAAATACTATAAGTAGGAACCGAGGTTGTTTAATAATAGAAATGAAATATGCCTTCATAATAACAAATGTCCAATCCGTCACTAGTTATTTTTTTCTCTCTCAATTAAAATCTCTAATTGTTATCCAATTTGAATAAGATTCTCATCATGTAATTTCTTTTATTAAATGTGTTAATTATATATCTTTAAAAACAAAAATAAATTCAGAATCATTAGAATAAAAAGAGATGGACAAATGGGACTAAAAATAACCATATCACTTTTTAAATTCCTTTGAATGGCCTAGACCAGAAAAAAAAACTTAAAGGTAAATTGATAATTTTGGTGGATTATCTGGTTGAAGTCATACAGGGGTAAATAGGAAATGAAATGAACCTTTTTTGAACTAAATTTTAATAAAGACTAGATTAAATTTTTAACTGTTCCATAATAAAACTGGTTTTAATTATTATTTTAATGCAACTATATTATTAAATACCTATATTTTAAAAATCTTCAAATTATATTAATATCTCTTTTATTAGATATTGTTATAATGATGGCCTTATATAATTCTTGTTATAACCTCATGGTTGATTAATTATCGACTTTTCAGCAATTAAGGAGGCAATGTTAATAAATAATAAGGAGATTATTAAAATAGCATTCCATTTAGGCAGAATATGATTTTGCTTTAAGGAATTTTTTTCTGCTTTAACTTGATGAAGAGAATTTTTCTTCCAAAACGTTTCACATTATTTTAACATTTTTTAAAAGATATAGAAACGAGGGAGTTTTTCAAATTTTTTCATAATTCTATCACTTTAAGATTAGCTAAGAGACAGAACTTAATTTAAAAAATTAGAATTTACAAAGACAAAATAAAAGATATTATTTGTTGTGTTTGAATGTATGTCCTCTAGCTTTAGAGCTTATACTTCAAAAATGCAGAAAATTGATTTTTTCCCAAGATAATTAAAATAAAAAATTAATTTTTAATAGTTTATTAAATTTAAAAAAAAATTTACGATGGTTCTAAATGAAGTGCATATTGAGATTTCACTTCTTCCTCCATCATATCAGAATTCGCATGAAACATTTGTTGACAGATTATTTCAAGCAGAAATGTTCTAACTACCAAAAATGGGTTACTAGAAATTCGAAACACTTAGAGATGCTTCAGGTTGCATCTGAGAAAACAACTTTCTTTTCTCCAGGCGTAATATACCTACATTTTGTTTATGTAGTGAGAAAAAAATAGCATTTAAATAAGATTAGTGACCGAAACCAGTTTGTTTGGATCTCGTGATCTGATTTTCGAACCGAATCCTCTTTGAATATGGTCCACGTGAATCCGTCCCAACAGGTGGCTGTTGGCTTCGACTTCTGTCTTCTCGCCGTTACGCAAGCCAAACTGTATTCCTGCTCTTTATGCTATGGCTAATTGTCATCATTTGTCCGATCGAATTGACCATTAAACGCCCGAGTTCTCCTAAATAAGAACGGGAACAAATGTACTGTTACTATGGTCGGTTTATTTCAGGGAAAATATAATAGCACATTGAGCACTCTATACCTATACAAAAGCAAACAAAAACATCATTAACTCTTATTTTAACTTTTATTTTATTGTTATGTTTGTTTTTGGTAAATATGAATCGAATATACACAAAGCAAAGTTGTTGAGAAGATTGGCGAGAAATCGGAGTTTACAAATGACAAATTTTAGTAGGTCATTGCTAAATGAAAATTTTGAAGAATTCACTTATAGTTTATATATAATCTTGATTTTACAACTTTCCAAATAGAAACCGAAGTCTTGTAACAAAATGTATCCTTAAGAGATATAACCGCGTTTATGGAATTATATAGTCGAAACTTTGTAATCATTCAATACCTTTTCTCAATCAATTTTATTCTTTTTTAATTGAGAATAATCAGAAAATAATCACTTTAAAATGGAAATAAACAACTTCAAAATGGGAATAGTTATAATTAGTACTTGATGAAGCCTGTATTGAATTCAGGCAACAACGTTCAAATTTGTTGTTGCTCATTGTGTTTAAAAATGTTGGAAACGTGAAAAATCATACAATCTCAAATCACGATTTTTTTTCTGTCTGTGTATCTGAATTCAGAAAACTTGAGAACCAAAAGTCATAGAAAGTTCGTTCTTGTGTTGGGATTTCCAATGCGGAGAACTAATTTTATAAATTGCATACAAAAATAAATCTATTTTTTTTCGAATAAATTTTTATTTAGAAGAATAAAAGGTACGGGTTAGGTTGAAAAGAAAGTCATTGAAAAAACGGTTATTAACTAATCCTTCTATAAGGGAAATGGCGTCAAAAACTATTAATTCACCGAAAATGCAAAAAGCGTACCGAGTTTTGGAAAAGTTTCACTTTGTTCGATAATAGTGTTTACTTTCATTTTGAAATTTAATAATCCTGTTTTGAAATCAATTACTGTCATTTTGATCATTTGATGAATGAGTAATTCCACTTTGTAATTGATTAGTCCCATTATGAGGGTGAAGATGAAAAGGTATATGGTGAAATGCATACAAGGATAATGTCTGTATAATATGTCAAGAGAGAGTGGGAGTACGAACGTCATTCCAATTATATACGTATATTCCATTGCAGGTACAGGAAAAGCTTGACCAATATGTAATAACGTTAATTGAGTTATGGCCCGATTTCCAGGGGACCACCAACATAACATATATAGCGCGATTGAGTGACAGATATTGTATGCTGTTGGACTTCCTGATCCCAGTGGTGTTGCGTGCATTCCATTAGAATTACTTAAATTTAATTAAATACTAACGATCCTAGGATTTGTAACCTTCAATCTTCGTTATAAAAAAAGTACATGGTGCTAGTACAGGCAGAAGCTAATCGACTGTAATGTAATACATTATATTTTATTATTATATGATAAGTTTTAAACACTTTACTAATACCTACTATATAAACTCACCAAACAATTCAAAAGAGAAATGTGTTTGAATTATAGAATTCTCTCTTCATCTATCGAATTAAATTATATAATAAATTTTATGCATGGAAAATCTAGCGTGAATAAATCTCATAATTTCAATTTTTTTCGATTCATTCTTAGGTAGAATCTCACACTTTATTGTTATTTTTCAAATTAAGCTGAAGAGTATATCTATTTATGGAGATATACCTACCATATTCATATAGTATATTTTTTGACGTTTTCATGGTTATAATTAATGATTTTCATAATTCCTCGAGAGTGTACATTAATAAAAATTTACACAGGAACCTAGAAAATTATTTTCTTGTTTTGCAAATAAAGTATGAATCATTAACAGCATTTAAAATAATAATATAATGATAGATTAATATATATCGTTAGTAAGAAATATTCTTGCTCTTAAGATTGGGGAAATTTTACAATTTTCTCATGTTTTTCCAAACATTTGCACTTTTAATTCTGAAATTGTTTTCAAATAATAATATATAGTCGGGTAGCCACACGCATTATAGTTACCACCTATGCATCATCTTGACGACGATTTTGAAGCGAGAGGCCCAAGTTCAGGCTTTGCTCGCGACAAAATAAAAATTTGACTGGCGAAAACCTGGCTCCCTCACCAACACTATTAGCCCATGATAAAATAATCATACCATGTTCGCACTGGGTAAATAGACTATGTATCCGAAGCAAGCCAAATAAAAAAATAATAATATTATATACAGTAATACAGTTAGAGTACATTCGAGACATGCATGTGTTAATATTGTCATTTATATCTTGAACGTTTTCTTACCAATGGGAGCCAATCTGACCAAATTCTCAACAAGAATAAACGAAGAAAATCCCATAAGTTTATTAGAAAAATATGTATCTATACTTGAAAACTGTTGAAGTTAGCTAAAGAGTGAAAATTAAAATTTCATCAACGAATTGTCTACATCTATATATTAAATAGTTTAAAAATCCCAGGAAAAAAACGTGTGACACGAATAAAAAGAAATAGTTTTGTGCTCTCGCGCATAAATAGACATTCACGTCAATAAAATCATTGCTATCATTTAGTTTTGTCAACTAAAGACAAGCTTATCTCGTTTTAAAAATTATATTGTTCAAATAGTATCTTCCGGAATTGCCCACACGTTTGAAAATGGTGACTATCATTACTAAGTAAGCATGCATTTCAATCTACGTCATAACGCGGGTTTATTTTGAGACGCAAATTATTAAGAACTTTTAAGAAACCAATCTTTCTTTGTTAATTAATGAAATCTCAGATAAGCTGGATCATTTGAATCACCCAGAATAAACACTGAGGGAAATTACTCTTTATGAAATAACAAGAGCCAGTTTTAGTTGACATAACATAATAAACACCGTCATCTATATGTTTGAAAAATAAAATTTCGAACAGTTTGTATCAAAACATTTTTATTAATTAGTGGATATAGGAGCTAATACTCTTATGACAAAGCATTGCAGTACATATGCAAAGATCCCGGGTTCGAGCCCCGGCTGATCCTTTTGTCTATAATAAAAATAATCTTTTCTTCGTTCCCTAAATTTAAAATTTGTTATTAATTGTCTTTACACGGCCTCGTTGTGGTCGCGCCCCGGGTGAAGAGAAAATTATTTTCGATCTTTGGGGTCTGCGATCGATTGGGAGGCGCTGGAATATTTAATTGTTTAATTAATGAATCAAGGCCTAAGCTGCGAAAAATGAACGAGGAGAAGATTAAAAAAGAAATTCCATAATTCATATAGACAAAAGGTATTAGTTTGGGTTCAGGGATCAGTAGCTTAGTGGATATAGGAGCTAATACTCTTATGACAAAGCATTGCAGTACATATGCAAAGATCCCGGGTTCGAGCCCCGGCTGATCCTTTTGTCTATAATAAAAATAATCTTTTCTTAGTTCCCTAAATTTAAAATTTTTATTAATATTTCGAAACACGAAGATAATTCTGTCCGATCCTGAATACCTAAAGTAATTAATCAGTTAAATCACTGAGCATTTAAAGATATGAGCACATTGTTTCAAACAAGTGAAAGTGAAGTAATAAATAAATTATGAACATACCTTATGTATACATATAATGGCAAGGTTTTCTTTAGACAATGCAGGAAGAAACATTAGATGAAAAAGAGAGAAAGAAAAGTCAAAGAATAAGATAAAATTTGTTTGACATAGATTGAAATGAAGGCTGACTGAAGGTAAAACACCAATTGTTAGTCATGAGAGGCGTGATTCCATAAATGGAGAGAACATTCAGGAGCTGGGATTGTGGACCAAATCTTGAAGGAATGAGAATTTTAAGATTCACAAGGGGAAAAATTCATTTATTGAAATTACAAATCTAGAAATGTAAATATATGGTAAATTATCTAATAAAAACATTAAGGGCCGGTTGTATGTCGCAAAGTAAATGCTTTTTACCACTAACCAAGGGTAGATGGTAAATGGAGGGACTGGGATGGCCAATCAGATGACAGGCACAGAAAGTTCTTGTCATCTGATTGGCCATCACAGCCCCATCACACCCCATTTACCATCTACCTTTGGTTGGTGGTAAAAAGCATTTACTTTACGACATACAAATGGCCCTAAGGGAATGTGGTTATTGCAAATCTCTAGTTTACCCTAGTAGGACAGTGTTTCAAACTATATAGTAACTATATAGGGGGTTTAGGTATAGATTCTCGAAATCTATATAGGCACTATATAGTTACTATATAGTTTGAAACCGAGGGTGGACCGCGATTGGAATTAGGTGTACACCGTCTTTGAAATTATTTTGGAATTCATTAGATAATCTATTGTCATCTATTGTCTTCTACTTGGAAATGAAAGTGGAAGTACATAGGTGTACACGATTTTAGGTCGCGGTTCACCCCTCGTTTGAAACATTGTGCTACTAGGGTAGCTATTGACAGTTCAACAATTTAGATAGTAATGATTACGAAAAATAGGCAACTTTTTATTTTTTATAAAGAAAGATATATAAATGGCTAGCTTATGTACAGGGGCACTTGATTATTCTGTATGTGTGGGTTGTAAGTATAAACGTTTAAACAATCATTTTTAGC
Organism: Forficula auricularia; assembly: GCA_024734495.1. NCBI lineage: Eukaryota > Metazoa > Arthropoda > Insecta > Dermaptera > Forficulidae > Forficula > Forficula auricularia. The sequence goes on from JALMQS010000073.1 coordinate 123,461, forward strand.
CAATCCAAGAGCTCATTTAAAAATCAAAAATTATATTTCAAATATATCTACATATTAAGTCAAATTATATTTATATTAATTCAATACATAGTGTAGATATGTTTTATTGATTTCTGATTAAGAATTGTCGACCGAAAATCAAATCAAACGTTATTTATATTACAACAATTTTTAATAAAGGAAAACTTTTAGAATTAATTGTGTTTTGCCGAGACTAGCAGAGTTCTTGATTCATAAAGAGAAGTCAATCAGGTTGTCCTCTGCTTGACTCTGAATCGTTTGTTATGTGGTTAGCTTGATACAGTGATAGGGTGAACCCCGACCTAATATCGTGTACACCTACTTCCACTTCCACTTTCATTTCCAAGTAGAAGACAATAGATGAAGGGGCATTATCTAATGAATTCCAAAATAATTCCACATAATTCCAAAGAAGGTATAGGTACACCTAATTCCAATCGCGGTTCACCCCTCGGCTTGATATAACAATAAAACGAATTTATTTATATCCAATCGGGTAAATGAACCCATGAGAAATAATAGATAAAACATTTCTAAATAAAAGACTGACTGATAATGAAGATCAAACCTTTGAAACTATAGTATCTAACAAGTAAATTATATATAAACATAAATATTATTATGTATTTGTTTATTTGCATCAAGCAGAGGACAACCTAATTGATTCCTCTTAATGAAAATCCAGAAGTCTAATGATGTAAATTATAATAACTATGAATTAAGCGTGTTGGTTCAATTTTTTTCCCGATCTATAGCAAAAAGTTATTTTATGAACTTTTCAAAAAGTAAACCGAGAATTGATGCTTGCTGAAATACGATTGGAAAATGAAGAACTAACAAAACCTTTTTTTGAAAAATTAATTTAAAATTATGTCAAATTTACTTCAGTATATTTTTCCATATTGATATTTAGAATTTTCGATTTTTATTAGAAGCAATTATATATTGATGAACTTGTGAAGAGTTGAGTATAATGAATTTTTTATGTACATACTAAATCAATTTTAATTACAAAATGATGATGTTTTTAAAAATAGATAAGTATAGATAATAATCAAAAAGTAGTATTTTACCTCCATTAAAACAGTAGGAAAGGTTTACCCCCACTTTTTGGCCTGTTCATATCCAGATTTAATCAATTATTATATCGAAATAAAAAATACTTATTCTGATTAGATATTTATTTTTTATAAATATTTATCGATTAATTTCAAATTGTTTATTAAAAAGAAAAAAATAATTTGATCAATAAGTTTCTGTTGGATAGGAACTATTTCTTGAGCCATATGTGGATAGAATACACCGTTATTTTTAAACGAAACAGCTTGTTTGTTAATCTAGGTTTCTTGGCGAAATCATCATTTGCTGTACATTTTGGGCCTGGGCCAGAGGTACTTAGTTAAAAAATAGCGCGAGGCCCAAATTTTCAGACCGTGGCCTCTAATCAGCAACAAGTTGGGGGAGGAATGAATTAGCTTAATACAGACACCTTGAAAGACAAGATCTAATTTAAAATAACTCATTTTTAATAAATTAAAGTATATTAAAATAAAAATCATTCAAAACTATCTAAAAACTATTTAGCAAAGTTTTTGTGAGAAACTTAAAATTAAAATTAATTACAATGAAATCAGCAAAAAGAGGATATTTTACAGAACTTACATTTTACAAAAGAGATTAAAACGTGCCCCACTTTACTAGCAGTGTCCATAAACTACAGAAAAAATTCAGATAATTGATATTATATAGCCACTTCACATGGAGTATGGTGTATACGGCCGTATACCCTCCACTACAGCCCTGGCCCTATTTCTTCCATTTATGTTATTTCATGGAATCGTATTTTTACACTTCATGGTTATAAAGGTATAATAATTTCCCCAATTATTTTTCGGAAAAATGTCACAATCGTGTTTTTGCAAATTCCGATTGAATTGCCTATATTATCCCAATGTTTACACTTTTTTACAAGATTAGATCTTGATAAAAATTATTTCATATAATTTCGGGTACCTATATAAATTAATTAAACTAATTAAAATAAAAAAATAATTTTTAAGAAAAAAATAAAACCTACTTCAAAAAAATTAAATGCTACAAATAAAATACACTAAAAGGTATAAAATAATTATTATCTTATTTAGTTAAAACTAAACGACGAAATATTAACATGAAATTACTTTTTGAAGTCGGTGCCAAACATATACCTTGTATGAATCGCACTCGGCGGATCTTACTTAGTACGGTTGGCGGGTACGCTCGCTTATAGGTATAGTTTGTTTGGCACCGACTTCAAAAAGTAATTTCATGTTAAAATTTCGTCGTTTAGTTGTAACTAAATAAGAATAATTATTTTATACCTTTTAGTGTATTTTATTTGTAGCATTTAATTTTTTGAAGTCGAGTTTTTTTTCTTAAAAATTATTTTTATTTTCCTCTTTTTAGTGATGTTATTAATAGTGATCATATCATCAGAACTTGACAAAATTAATATGGCACCATCCCTAAGATGCCCCCTTTCCAATAAAAAAAGAATCATCGAAATCGGTTCATAAACAAAGAAGTTAGGCCTGAACAAACCTAACAAAAAAGGTCTAATACCTATGAAAAAAATGGGACCAATCGGAAGCTAGACTGGACCCAATGCAAACATTTTTTTCAAAATCGGTTCACAATTGGCGGAGATATGAGGTAACATAGACACAAAAAAAAAAATTCAGTCGAATAGAGAACCTCCTCCTTTTTTGAAGTCGGTTAAAAATGCTTCAATTTTAAGGGAAAAAAATTAAAAAAACCTTCATCAATTGTGATTAGAATGATTCTAGAAATATTTATTTTGCAATGAAGATGAAGCCAAGTCACAACTAGTTCTAAATAAATAATAATTTAGCATAAGACACAATTTTAATAAGTAGTAAATATTTTATTAATTAAACTAAAATTTCGAAGTCTTTACCTTTATGATCAATCTAATAGAAAATAATATTTTACATGCATTTTCAACATCGTTTTTTTTTCTTAATTACATCTTTATTGTCTTCAGGGGGTAGCGTTTTAATGGGGTTAGCATAAGGTTTATATTTCAACTGGCCTCAGTTAATAAAAAAATTTACATAAATGTATACATATTATACTGAAATTTTTTTTATAATCAATAATATTTTATAAAAAACAATCTCTAATAGTTACTTTATACCTTTCTTAAAAAGTAAATATTTTTTCAAATTTCTTAAAATTTCCATTGATAAAGAAAGAATTTCTCCCGAAAAGTTTGGATTTCAAATATAATGTTTTCAGATTGTTTTTTATAAAAGATTCGTATTTATTTATATATTATACCTACAGTGAAAAACCGGATCCTTAAATTTTAAAATATTATCAATTAAAACAACAAGAAATTTGTTAATTATTCATATTTATCATGTTTATTTTATAAATTTTATTTTGAAGCCCCAGTCGCGCTTTATAATCCCACAAATTTGCCCCGAATGAGGCTCTCCTCTTCGCCTCTTTTTCTTAACAAACTTAATCGACGAAGGTTTTTTATCGACAGTATTAACAGCAGATTTTTTTTTAATTTTATAAGATATAATTCAAAAAGTGTATCTTCTACTGATGTAAATAAATTATACAGTAGTATTTTTGAAAGGCGGGATTTCCTTTTAATCCTCAATAGCAGGGGGTTAAAATAAATTGTTCCACATACCTATATCGTCCTAGCAAAAGTTGTTAAAACCCAGATATTTATATGTGCACCATATAGTCCTGTATAAGCGTAAATTTTTCTAGGTTGATATTTTGTGAAAATAATTCATTTTAACCCCTGCTATTGGGCGACTGTGGGTCAGTGGCTAGAGTGTCGGGTCGCTGACTCGAAGTATGCTGGTTCGAGACCGAGCCTCGGCAGATATTTGAAGTCCCCTCCTCTTGGAAAGCAATGGCAACCTACCAAGAGTATAATTGCCTAGTAAACCTCTCCAAACTAGCCGTTCGGAACCGGCGTTAAAAAGTAGGTCCCGTATATCTGTGTAAAACAACTAACACACTCAGCACAGGTGTAACATATGTGGAGAGACGCCTTCGCCCGTTTCGGGTATGGCACACTAAGAAGAAGATTGTGGATTGAAAGGAAATCCCTACTTTAAAAATACTCTTTTATGTACATCAGTCAGAAGATACACTTTTCGATTTATTTCTTTAAATTAAAAAAAAATCTGCCATTAATACTGACGACAAAAAACCTTTTTAATTTTACATAATTTTTAATTAAAAAAAAAAAAAAAAATAATAATAAAATGAGTAATTTATCGAATCTAGAAAGAAAAACACGGAATCATATTAGTTAGCTAACGTATTTGAGTTCTTGTTCAACCTTTGTCCTCGGAGTGGTAGAAATAAATAAATAAAATAAATTTACTGAATTAGATCAAACGAGACAAGTCATATTATCAGCAGTATAATATTATACTATTTATTTGTAATAACCTTAATTTATTCATCTACGAATGGTTGTATTTATAAGAAATTAGGAAATAGAAATCGATCTCTTCTATAAATCTTTTAAGGCATTAAAAGAGCAAGACGCGTGGAATTAAAATCGATAGGCTAGATCGGATCGCAGCTTTTCTTCTTGGCCGTTGACATTTCGAATGCTATTTCTGTTAAAAGCACTGACCAACAGGCACAGGTCGTAGACATTCACAGTGCTATAAAAGAACCCTTCCGCAGACATTAAATAATTACTTCACTTTTAAAACATTCGTGGAGGAGGAGGAGATATTTAATCAATTGACATTAGATTAAATTCCAAGAAAGAATTTAAGTCTTATAAGAGAACAAAGGTGGTAGGAAGGGGCTTACTAATTAATTTAATTTAAATAATCCTCATAGGGGAGCAGAACCTTGTATTAAACCTAAGGCTGAAATTGCAGTAATAAATAATAAATAATAATAATAATAATAACATGTTTTTTTCATTACACAACAAATAGAAATAATTGTTTTTATATGACTAATGAAAATCTTTTGTTTTCATGCGAAAATTCGAAGCTAACATTTTTACAGATCTTTCCGTTTTAAGGAGGTTCTTTCGCGACAATCCACATAAAAAGTTTTAGCCTCGTAACCACTCTATAAATATGAACGGAACTAAAATTTTAGGTTATGTTTTTTTAACGTGACTGTACACACTTCGAAATCTCTATATGGATACACACATACTTTCCGGATCGTTTTTAAGCCATTGTGCTTATATCCCCCCAATAAAAATAATCGCCCAAATATGTATTTTTTTTATCAAAACTACGTGGTAAATAATTTCCATTTTTTTTTAAGTTACTCCTAATATATTATTCTTACAAATATTAGTTTTTCATCAAGATGGTGAAAGTCCTTAAATGAAAAAAATAAAATATTGATCATATCCCCACCCTTTCCCTATCTACCCTATGTAAAAAATGTCATTTTTAATAAATTCAGTTGGTTAATGTCCATTCTTTATTTAAATAAAATTAATAAATTAATAGGTGTTTTGGACAAATTTTATATTTTATTAATTTTTGCACAACGTTTCGTCCGTTTCCGGACTTTATCAAGTGCTCAATCAATTAACAAATTAAACGTACATAAAATAGTGAGAACATCGAGAAAACAATTTAAAAAATTAAAAATTTTTTTTTCTTAAATTTTTTTAAATTAGTTTTAATTTGTTAATTGATTGAGCACTTGATAAAGTCGGAAACGGACGAAACGTTGTGCAAAAATTAATAAAATATAAAATTTGTCCAAAACACCTATTAATTTATTAATTTTATTGTCATTTTTAATTGCAACAATTTCATGTTTGGTGTGGTAAATCGTCTTCAAATTTTAATAGTGTGTGTATTATGCTTTTAATAACTTATATTCCAAGTTTCAAAGACTTCTTGAATTGTTGCATTTGTGAAAGAATTACCTTAAGATTCCTGAAAGTACATAAAGTGCATTTTAGACAATATCAGTGTGTTTGTGTGTGAATGAATGTAATGTATCAATTATTCCGACTAGACCTACCACTGTACCAATATAACTACCTGATTAAGGTATATAAAATCTTTAATTCGATTTTCCTTCAGACCACTGAGAAATTATTTAATTTTATTTAGTCAGAACTTTTAGTGGTAAGTTTCTCTGGTGGGGATAATCAATTATACTTGGTAATGTCAATTTTTTTTATTATTCTTTATTGTCACATCGTTGTCGAAACGTCTCTCAATGATAATAAAGAATATTATTAAAAAAAATTGATATTATCAAGTATAATTTATTACCCCCGCCTATATCATAAAGAAATTTACCACTCAAAATTCTGACTATATAAAAATAAAATCTTTAATTTAGACATTTTGAAATTATGACTAAAATGAGAAAAAAATACGATTTTTAGTATTTATTTGAATATGTACTTTATTCTAGTACTTTTTTTTAGAATTTTTAACATTTCTCAAAAATTATTTCGATAAAAAACACTTGTTTGGCTGAAGTATTATAATAAATGCCCTTTTTCCTTCAAGTAATTAATTACTTATCACAGATAAGATTCTTTATCAAAATCTTTTCGGTTTTTTTTTTTTTAATTTTTCAAAAACAGTTTCAACGATTTTGATAAAAAATTATATGAACAGACTATGAAGTCTATAAACAAAAAACAATTTCTCAAGGTTAATTATTCTTAAGAAGCTTATTATAATTTGTATTAGATAAAAAATTTAAGGCAAGAAAAAAACATTCAAAATGCATTCTTTAATCGAGATTCATCCCTTATTGCCCACGTAAAAGGGGAAGTTGGCCCTATCCAAATACCAGTTCCCGATATTTCACAAAAGTTAAGCAGCTTATGGCGTGATTGGAGATTAAGTGATCGTCCATAGACAGACCCTGATTGCTGATGGCATTTTTACATCCTTGCAAATCTCAGTCGTGTTGTTTTCATTTCATTGTAACTGATTGAGGAGTTTTAATAATTAATTTCTAAAAAATGACTAGAATGCTTGAAAAAAATAGCGTTAATTCTTATTCTTTAGTAGTCCTCATTCTTGGATCGTTTCCGTCGAAATTAAGCCCTAACGTATAGGTATGTTTTTGACACCTTACAATACCTAATCTAAAAAACGTTTAAATCTCAATCTAACCACAAAAAACGTCACGAAAACAAATTCCAATTATTCAGAAATGAAATTTTTTTAATAGTTATTTTCGTTGTTTAGATTCACTGATTGAAAAACTTTGATTCTGACTTCATAGTTAGCAAAGGTGTTTTACATACTCTGCTATACATGCTTCATTGTATTTTAACTGCCCCTGAGATGACCCTGTCTGGGACTTATATTAGGGGTTTGGTAAGATTTTGTTCTTTAACGTGTGATTAACACACAAAACGATTCTAAGTTATTTTGAAGCAGACAATAAAAGATTGTGTCTTCTGCTGGAATTATTTATAACGATCGTTATAAATAAATAAAATTTATAATTCCAACAGAAGACACTCTTTTATTGTCCCCTTCAATATATAAAAATTCTGCTACCCTCGGCACAAAAATTTTCAATCTAAGTTATTTTCCTTGATTCTCTACTTTAATTCGCTGACTCTTTTTCTGAATGTTTAATTAATCAAAACAGGAAAAAAGCTTTAGAGATTAAAAATCTGGATCACTCGTAAAAAAATACAACAAAGGTACAGGATATGTGATTTCAAAAAAATTCTTTATATTAGATTTTTATATCATAATGTTCTTAGTATTAGGAATTTTTAATGCATGCAAGATTAAATTCTTCATTTTAGAGCAAACCAATGGAAAATAAATACAATGTACAATATCTAGAAACTTGTATAATATTAGTCCATATCGAATGGAAGTCACAGCTAATCGCATCAGTAAACTTGTTGAACTCGACAACCCTGAACGAGAACCCACCGTTTTGCCCTTCAAGTTTGCTTGAGTGGAAACGTTGAGGAATGTGGTCTCACCATCTAAGTTGTGCTTCTAGCATCGACACATGCTTATTTGTTTTTGTTTACGAGGGATCGCTGCGGTGGCACAAGTTATTTAAATGGGTGGTGGATGCTTAGCAGCGAAAGGCTTAATAATGGTGGCAGAAATCGCATCCTGAAATAAAAAGATTTGAATAGATCGATCATAAAAAACTTTGCTATTTTAAAAGCAAGGGGAATTTTTTTTGTTAAATAAATAAAAAATACATTAATTCTATTTTTATCTTACTTTTTCTCTCTTTCTCACTCACTAAATATGAGTCAGTACTTCGAATTGATATCATATATCCTGTATAAGAAAACTGTTGGTCTATATTTTATACTTACTTTGGAATGGTGAAATCAGCGGATTCTAATGATTTTAGAAATTAAGCAGCATGTGACTTTTAGTTCTTGATTATTAATCTTCTAAATCCCTTTAAAATTGTACCCCGAGGACTAAGATTGCTTTTTATCCGACCTAGTAAAACTTGAAGTGATCTGAGAAAAAAATATTTTTAGATAATTTTCCAGCCGAGACAAGCAGCTCAAATTTTTAATTTTTATAAAATATCCCATATTACCACACAGGTAAATGTTACTTTTATATTTCTTTTTTTTTAATTTGTATTTAATGGACCTATATAGTATATTATTTAATATTAATATCAGTTCAATAAAATTGTATAGAAGCTTTAATTAAAAATTGAGTTGAGTTAAAAACACATTTTTTTCTCATATTTTTAGCACGACTTCCTCAGGCTTTAAAAATGTAACATTTTATAATAAATTCGATTTCTAAAATTCTAAAAAAAAAATTATTCTAACTCTTATGAATCAATTTTTATTCAAATCATGGAACCGAAGCTTTGATGTTTGCCCTTAATTTTATTTTTTATTTCGACCTCTGATTATCTAAGATTAGATGATTGTAAAATAATTGTAAGTAGATCTCATAAAAAAAATGCGAAGGGTTGAACTAGACCTTAGCCTTAAGTCGTATACCTATGTGTATTCGGATCAATACTTCAGTCAAGATTGGTTCTTGCATCATAGAACGATTGAGAAGGAAATAGGGCTTGAGTTGGATTAAAGTGTACATAGTTGTTACCCTATTTTTCTCTCTTTTTGTTCTAAAAACAGAGTCTTAATAAATAAAGAAAGAAAGGTTAGGTAAGTAATTTCAAATTCACAATATAAGTACGAAGACTTATTTAATAAGTAAAAATGAGTAACTATAGCCTATAAAAATATTTAAACCATGAACGCACAAATGAGTGCAGCTAAGAGCCAGATCGGTATCAAGTAAGGTTGAAAAAAAATCAGGCATATATACGGAAATAATCTAAATAGGTTATATTTTGTTTTAGGAGATTCATGGACCTCATCGCTCTTATTTTACATGCTCTGCTACACATGCTGTATTGTATTTTAACTGCCCCTGAGATGACCCTGTTTGGGGCTTATATTAGGGGTTTGCTAAGATTTTGTTCTTTAACATGTGATTAACACATGTGAGCGATTCTAAGTTATTTTCCTTGATTCTCTACTTTAATTCTGACTCTCTTTCTGAATGTTTATTTAATCAAAACAGGAAAAAAGCTTTATAGATTTAAAATCTGGATCACTCGTAAAAACATATCTCGAATTTGAATACTTTTAATTGGGATTTCGCGTATCTTTATTTTTTACAGGATAAGAGGGCTTGTTGGTCTTACTTATTTGGAAAATTGAATAAATTTTTAATCAGCCGTCAGTTCAAACTAGGACAGGGCCAGGGAAAAAAGTTGTGTTCAGACAAAATTAAGGCATTTATTAATTTTTTACATTTTAATTTCTTATCCAATTTTGAAAAGTCATTGAATTTCCAGATCAATAGATCAAACAAGCACTGGTTCCATAAAACTTTACTTTGTATCCGACCTAATTCCTGAATATAACACCAATGGAATGACCTTATAGAAGTCGACGCACCTTAAAAGCTTAAATAATAATAAATAAAATACTTAAATATTCTTAAAGTTTTATTTTCATTCTTTTTTTAGGTAGCAAGAGTCAATCAACATTCTAAAACATTGAAATATTTTCATTATTTTTATGGTATTACATAAATTTTCCATTTTAGCAATAAAAAAAGATTATCTCTCCTCTAATTTCAGTGTTGACAAGATTCATTGAGTAGAGTTTGACAAACAGAACTAATATAATTAGTAGTAAATCTGAATAAGACAACCATATTGTAATATAATATTAGTATGAGTGATTCATGACTTTCAAACAAGTAGCAAAAGCTATATATGATAATTATCGGCCTTTCTATGGGAACATTTGTTACATTTCAAGTACGTCGTTGATTCAGCTCTTTTTAAAATGGCCAGGACTCATAGGTCATAGATATTTCTATCAAATGTCATTGATGAATAAATATTTACCTACCATTCGATTCCCGTGACCTATAATGTAAATTTCTGAATTAAGATAAATAATATTCATTGATTACCCTACTGATTTTTATAATGATATATAATTATACTTCCAAGTGTATAAATTTAAAATTAATGTAAGAGAAAGTAAAAAGTAATAGATAAAAATTTCCAGGCAACATAAATATTTTATAACTATAATGCCAACGTTTTGATAATTTTTTATTATCTCCTGAATTGTCCTGACTTTGCATTCTAGATAAAAAGATGGTGTGATAGAAAGGGTCACTCAACTCATTTCATAAACCATAAAAAGTCATGGTTGAAAATGATTCTTCACCACTTTTCAGACATTTTTTAAATCAATGAGCAAAATGAATTTGAATTTTTTTAGTTAACTCAGTACTAGGGCTTCGCCTGCCACTCGGGCGTACCGAGTAATAAATCTAGACCGTCATGTAAAATAGGGAACATTATAATTTAATGTAAGTATTAGATTCAGATTAATAGCTTTTTGTTGACATAATTTCTTAATTCGATCCTGTTAAAGTTAGCTAAAAATAAATAATTGTTTTCAATTGAAGGCACAGCGTTTATAGGAGTATGTTTAGTTGACTATCTGAACAACCACTTCGATTACTAAAAGAAGGTATAATAAAATTAAGTTAGAAAATAATAATGGTTTATGTCCTTCAACTAAAAATACAAAAAATTAAATTAGAGTGCTAGGTAGATTTCACAAATAAATATGTACAATTAAAATTTTGGTAGTATTTATATTGTATTTATTTGTTTCAATAAATAATTATAACTAATCATGTGTGATTTAAATAAAAATTCAAATTTTAATCAAATTAATCATAAAAATAAAAGCTTCAACAGCTTCATTATTAATATCTAAATATGTACAATAATAATATTCCACTTCGAACCAATACTCCCTCAAGAAAATTAAAAACACATATCTCATATCATAAAAAACTATTAAATTTACGAATTTATTTATTGTAGTAGTACAGAATCGTGGAATTGATGATATTTATAGCGTATTCAGCTTAATACACTAATATCGCACTCGGGCATACTGACTATACTCAATACGCTCTTGTCATTTTTGCCAAGTACGAGTTATTTCAAAGTTGCCATGCTCAGTACGATTTGAGTGGAGTATATATAGTATTTTCGACAAGAGGTTAATCGTTGAAGTCTTTATTACGTTTTAAGAAGCTGAAATGTGTGAATATTATTTTGTATGAAGTAAAAATTTTGTATTCTGATTAATTTAACTTTTAATGCGTCAAACTTTTTACCTGTTGTGTAGCAGAATCGGGTCCTTTTGATTAACCAATGAGGGAACCCGAAGACAAAGTTTTTGGAACATTTTGTTGGAGGCAATTCACTATTCACCACAAAAGCACAAAGCTAGGGTCAAAAATTGCCTCGAAAAAGGGGAAGTCTGGATTCCAAACTGGTCATTCGAAATAACCCACTCTTAACATAGCAAGCGCGGCCACATGTCGTAAAAGTTGATTGAATTAGGCTAATAAACTTGGCCTAATTAATTCTAAGGTGACCAACTATACTCATTTACTGATTTTTCTACTCTTTTTTCGCAAACCGTACTCTTTTAAAATCCTGTACTCTGTACTGGTCACTTTCAATGTCGGTATTCACAGGACACGAAATCCACTGCTGTTTTTTACTCCTTGTCATAGATTCTCATATCTTAAGTACTCGTGCACAAATCGCATCTATGGAAACAGGAAATAGCAATAGGAAATAGACATATTTAACACCTCTAAAAATAAAGTAAAATATCATTTTTCCGAAAATTTATGACAGTCTGATGGGATTGATTTGATTTGCTTTATTTTGGTTTATTATGTATTAAACTATTGAATGACATATCTTTGTTGAATTTTGTACTTTACTTGAATTTTGCGAGATTTTGTTTTTGTTTTGAATGAATTTATGTGAACATCCCCACCAGCTCACGTAAACATTGTAATATTCGAATTATGTACCTATTTATGTATGTTTCTCTTTATCTTTTGCTTTTCTTTCATTATTGTTTTCTGTATGATTTTCAGTGTGATTGTTCTTTTATTGTTAATTATATTTATTGTTCCGAGTATAGATTATTGTATTTTTTATTGCATTCGTTTATATATGATTTTGATGTTTTATTTTGTAATTCTTCGTAAAAAAACATTTTATTCTTTAGTTTTTCTTGACATAACACTCATTATACACGTGTTTGACATTTTTGTAAGTGGACTACTAGTCCGTAAAATTATCTAAATAAATAAATAAATAAATAAGTACTCATTTGTATAATTTTATACTCATTTTGTATTTCTAAAACATTTTTTTAGATTATTTTATTTCAATTTTATTAATTAAATATTTAAAATTATTTTGACAGTGATTTTTACCACTAATTATACAGACTAAACTGACCGTTTTGGAAGATTCCAATCCCGGAATAAAAAAATGAATTTTTAAAAGAAGTTAAAATTTTTATAAAATTTGCTATGAATATATCGAAGAATGGATAGTGAACTTTAGAGCATTAAATTGTTTCAAATGGACCCTTCTAAATAGTAAAATTGAATGGAAAGAAGTTTCTTCAGCAGTCGAATTTGTAATGAAGGAAGTAAAAGATATTGTTATTAATGACAATTTTCTCTTTGAAGAAATTCGAAGAGTAAATTTATATTTAAATGAAGAAAAATTGAAGAAATGGAACGATGAGAAAATAGAACTTGACAAAAGATGAGTAGAAATCTTTCGGCATTTTAGAGTAGAACATATCCCACATGAAAATTTAAAAGTTTTAATAGAAATTTCCTTATGTTGTCCAGGCACTAATGCTGCTGTTGAAAGGGTATTTTCACTAGGGAATGATTATTGGAGCAGTGAGAAGTCGCAACTTTCTGTAAAAACATTATCTGCTGTCTTAACAGTCAAATTTAATATGCAAAATGAAAGTTGTTCGGATGTGGCTACATTATTAGACGAACATCCTCATTCAGCAAAAAAAAATCCACTCCGAAGAAAAATATGTTTTTAAAAGAAAATAAAGTTTTAATCGTTTTTTCTTCTTTTTTTTCACCTATGAAATACTTGCAAAGTGTACTCTTTTTGAACAAAAAATAGTTGGTCACCTTATTAATACCCCATACTCACCAGATATATCGCTAAAAGATTACTGCTTCTTCAACCATTTCGATTACCTCTTGAAGGGTAAGCCTATAACTAACAAGCTGCTTTCAAAAATGAATTTCTAAATGTACACTCCAGAATTTCATGATCATGAAATACAACAAACTTGTAACTTGCTAGCATAATTATTTAGAAAATAATAGTGCTTCGATTAATTAAGTTTATTATGAGCTAAGAAATATGTACTTACCTATTTGAAGTTGAGGATCATAAGCCGGAGTTATTTTCTTACTTGTCTGATATTTTTATTTAGGATTTAAATTTATAACCTAGTGGAGAATTTTGAATTTTTTTAGTCCTCGATGAATTGAAAATTTCATTTGAAAGATAGTGATCATTAATTTTCCTGAGAGTTTCATTATTTCAATGATTATAACATAAATTAATAAATTAGAATACAAGGGGTGTCTGGGCATAATAATAATATATAATTTTTTAAAGAATGATACGATTATACCAAATAATTTTTTTTTAATCATCTAGCACAGGGATTCTCAACATGTTTCTCTCGCGAAACATTTTTAATGACTTAAAAATTTAGCGCCACACCAAGAATCCAATTAAATTGTATTTAAATCAGCTTACTAGCTTACTACTATAGATAGATGTATTATAATCTCAATTTTATTAATAATTTGTATACATAATTACATATTATATAGGTACCTTCCTATTTGAGGTTGGTGTTTTTTAATTATTTCAATTAAGTTGGGCTGTAAAACAACACTGCAATTCTTTCTCAACACGTTAAGTTTTGATCTCTTTTTAGACTTTATATTTTTTAACGTTAAAAATTCATATAATAATAAAACTTGAGCAAGATCCGAGGTAGCTTTCACAAAAAGAAATAAAACGAAATTGAGTTTCGATATATTTCGGGGTGAGTTTTCTTTGACTCCTGATGATGGGCTCACCCCCGAAATATATCGAATTCAAAACTTAATTTTGTTTTATTTCTTTTTTGTGAAACCTACCTCGAATCTTGCTCAAGTTTTATTATTAGATTAAAATGTCTCACCTAGAACCAACATCTAACTCCTTAAAAGTTATTAAAAATTCAAATTCACATAAATACTACATATGTTGAAAAATTGAAATAAATTTTTTTTGATATATCGGGAAATCTTTTTGAAGCGAAATTCAAAATCATCTAGTAAAATTTCTGAGTATTGTAATTTAGTACATGGTTGAGTTGTTTATCGAAAGAGAAGTTTCGGCTAAAACCACCTAAATTATACATTCATAAGTATAAAACCTCATCAGAATCCACGAAATTTCGACACCTATTTCTGAACACATAGAATATAAATTTAGAATAAATGGCTCCTAGCGATCTCAGTTCTAAAATTGAAATAAGATATAGAAGGAAATGTTTGCCTCTATTTGAAAACCAGAAAACTTGTAAAAGTCGAATGTTTAAAATTATATTTAAAAAGATAATAAATAAACAAAATTCAAATCACCCACTTGGCCCTTCCTCTTCGTATCAGGTGTGAAATCAAAACATTAAATCATCATTATGCGAGTAGTAGACAGGTAGTCGATTTCAATTAAAAGATAAAATCTATATTTGTACATAATGCAAAGAAGATATAAATGTTAAAGTGTATAAATATTGTAGTAAAACCCCGTTTTTTAGTAAGAACGGGTTCTTACTAGTTTAAACGCGTTTCACTGAATACCTTTGTGACAACTAGAGTTTACTGATGTTGGTTGAGTTTGGTTCAAGGGTCTAGAATCTTCATTTTTGACCTTCCGTCTCATTTCGGGTGTTTATTTTCAAAATTTTTTAAACGAAAATGTCAAAAATTAGAAGCAAAGTTGTAGAGGATGTAATTTTTGACATTTTCGTTTAAAAATTTTTGAAAGTAAACACCCAAAATGAGGCGGAAGGTCAAAAATGAAAATTCTAGACCTTTGAACCAAACTCAACAAACATCAGTAAACTCTAGTTGCCTCAAAGGTATTCAGTGAAACGCGTTTTAACTAGCAAGAATGAGTTCTTACTAAAAACGGGTTTTTACTGCAACATATCACATACTACTAAAGGGCATTTGGTCCTGCCTCTGTATGTACCTATCTATCTATTTATGTACCTATGTCCGCCCCCCCAACAAAAACAGACGTCATGGCTACCAATATAAATGAAATTATCTCTATATATAAAATTAAGGTTTTGTCTGTACATTGGGGTGGTGGGGTGGGTGGGGCGCTGAGTGGGTTTCGGGGGAGGGGGGCGAGGTTCGAGAGGTGGGGGTCCAGAGGTCGTCATGGTTACCAATTTAAATGAAATTATCTATATATATACATATAGTATATATATAAAATTAAGGTTTTGTCTGTACATTGGGGTGGTGGAGTGGGTGGGGGTTTCTGAGTCGGTTTAGGGATGGGGGTTCGGGCAGTGAGCCCCCTGGCTAGCAAGAGGGCCGCCGAAGGCGGGCCTTGCAGCTAGTATATATACTAATAGAATTGAAAAAACACTAGGCTAGAGGTATCAGCTTTCGTATAAATTAGTTACCTCTCTTTTTTAATGGCGTCATTGCATATTAATTCTTAAGAAATAATGATTATATTAATGTAAACTCTAATTATATAATTCTCTAAATTTAATAATTAATTTGATTAATAATAATAAATGTGTAGAAGAAGTGAAAAAATAATTTTTCTTTTAACGAGTGCAAAGTGCATACATAAATGGAGTGGAAGGAAAGAGGTCTATCGCTGAGTGGGAGGGAGTGTTTTACGTAATGCATTCATCACAAGGTGCATGAGCGAATGCTTGCCTGCTTCTGCTTGCTCACGAGGGCTACCTTGCTACCTCTAGTTGGGCACAAACTTGTTTTCGTAGCTGCCTGAGTGTTGAGTGGTGATGTAAGCCCGAACGAGACCTTGACCAGCTGCCCACCGTAGTCTCCGAGGGCAGCTACGCCAGCCAATCCGCTACCTGCCCCTCAGCCTCAGCCTCAGCCTCAGATCATAAACATTAAAAACAACCTACAAAAACACTGCCGGCCTTTTAAAATAGAAAACAACAAATTGATCGAAAAAGAAATTCAATGTCAAGAATAATAGAAAATTATTATCGCCATAACAACAAATCAAAGAGAGTGGCACCTGCTTAATACAGATGAACATACACCTACACCATAACAACAAATCAAAGAGAGTGTCATCTGCTTAATACAAATACCGAGGGGATGATCCGCGATTGGAAGTAGGTGTACACCTCTTGGGAATATTTGGAAATACTTGGAAATATTTGGAAGTACTTGGAAACATTTGGAATTACTTGGAAATATTTGGAATTACTTGGAAATATTTGGAATACTTGGAAATATTTGGAAGTACTTGGAAATATTTGGAAGTACTTGGAAATATTTGGAAGTACTTGGAAATATTTGGAAGTACGAGTGGAAGTAGATGTACAGCATATTAGGTCGCGGTTCACCCCTCGACAAATACATACATAATAATAAATACACTCCTACATTCACATACATAACATATAATTATATTTTTTGAGATTATACTTAATTTCGAAGGCTTTGTTTTCATTTTCACTAATTATAAAGTTCCCCAAGGGACAGTTTGATCAGCGGAATTGAGATATCCAAAAGTCCTTTGTTTAAATTAGTGTCGAAAATGTAAATAATGAATAAGGTATTAAGTAAACAAAGATATTTCCCAGGTATGGATCAGAACTCTCTTAATGGGGGACTTATCTACCTCGAAAGTACATTTAATGAAGACTTAGTGATCAAAAATATTTTTTTTAAGGGAGACCCTTAGTCTCACAAAATTAATATTATATATATATATATGTGTATATGTGGGGGTTGGGGGACTGTGTCATGACCCCCCAAATGGTTTCCAAAACAAAAAAAAGTCTTAATTTCGTAAGATAGTTATATCAAACCCAGGTCTCCCCTATCTCCCAAATGAAATTCTGGGACCGCCCCTGGTGCTGACTCTGGGTTGCTCTTTAGGTTGGGAGGTGTTGGCTTTGTTACATATCATATAATGAGAGAGCTTTGCTCATATATCTACCCATTATCATTTGTTCTGTATTTTCTTTTGTATCCGCTCTACGAGGCATCTACCTGAGAGCATTGTTCAATAATAAATAAATAAAAAAATATATAGGTATATATATATACATATATCTATTGACATCAAGTAGAAGAGAAAGGACATCCTCTTTAATTTCTCATAAAATTAACCATCTGGTACTGGCAAGGAAAAACTTTGTAAATAATAGAAATTACTGGCTTGTATGGTATAGAGGAATTTAAACCACCCGAGCTACTCCTTTACTTCGACATAGTATCCTAATAGGGAGTTGGGAAAAAATTTCATTACCAAAGCTCATTTGAACGCTGACACTTTCAATTTCAAGTCGAACCATTGGTATATCCCATGAGACCCAGTTTCAAAATTTCACTTAGGAATTGGTGAAAAAATTAGTAGCTTTTTCAAGACTCGTTACACTTCCCACAAATTTTAGTGATCTGGACATTTTTATCAGCGAGTAACTTATGTTAGAAAAAAGGTACAGTTTACTAATACAATAATATATATTCTTATATGACGAATTTCACTATTCGCTTCGTTCACTATAACGATTTTTTATTTTTTTTAATTTCCTGCTTTTTTGAACTACCTACTAGAAGTTTTGAAGCTAGACAATCCAAAATCCTAACATTTTAAATTATTTAAATGTATATCTACTAAACGAATATATTTATTTGTTGAAAAATAATTATTGTAAAAATGTAAATAAATAAAAAAATAAATAAAAATAAATTCTTCCATAATTTATGAGACTGTGGATTTTAAAAATTTTTAATTTTTAAGGGTTATTAGTGAAATAAATACAATAATTTAATAAATTATTCTATAATCTATTATTTTGAAAAAAAAATTTTATAGCATATAGTATTTCTTTTTTTGAATGAACTATCTATGAAAGTATGGAAAATGAAATAATTGTATTGACAATTTCCAAAAAAAAAATAGATCTAATTTACTACTGAAGATGTCTACCAGTGGTGACGGAAACTATTTATTGAATAGTCAATAAATCAGAAAAAATTACTAAATTATTGTATTTATTTCATTGTGACTAATAATCCTTAAAAATTCAGGGTAAATATAAAAATATTCCCATTAAATATAAATATAAATTCTGAATAATTGTTATTTTAATAGTCCTTTTAAATTATAACAGTATTTCGGAAGTGAGTTTCTATCAAAAAATTTAACCACTTTCATAATTATTAGTAAGCTTAATTTTTTAAACACCCCCCACACTAAAAATTTGCCTGGGCCCCCATTTCTATAGTTACATCCCTCCCCCACTGTTCCAAACTGAAGAGGCTTTTACAAGATCAGTATTAAATTGAAAACAAAATCTGTCCCATTAAGCCAAGTTCGGCTATCTTATCATTTTTTTTCATTCATAAATTCCAAATATATCAGATAATAGACTTTTTTAATTAAATACTTTTAAAAGAATTATCCTTTTCCATTAATAATTTACAAATAAGAACTGAAACTCTCTCATGATATAGAAAAAGATTATAAAATAATCAATGATATATTAAATTATAAAACCATACGAGTATATATAAGACAAAGTTTCATTCTCATAAAACTCATTTGAGAGCTATCAAAATTTAATTTTATCATTAGTTCTCTGTCAAAGGTATCCAGTGAAATTGTGAAGATAAAATACATTTTATTCGATCTCTTTTTACTTAATATTTATTTTGATCATTGACTAAATGTCTCTGTCGATGTGTGTGTGTGTATTTAAACCAACAATAGAATACTATTGATCAAGGTAGTAATTAAAATATCTCCTTGATATAAATAGTAATTCATTTTTGAGAAACTTTTTACTTTTTTCAAATGAAAATTTGTCATTTTCGACCACAGGGTATATAAAAGAGTGAAACTCAAATATAAATTCAAATTAAAAATGATAAATTTCGATCTCTTTTTACTTAATATTTATTTTGATCATTGACTAAATGTCTCTGTCGATGTGTGTGTGTGTGTGTGTGTATTTAAACCAACAATAGAACACTATTGATCAAGGTAGTAATTAAAATATCTCCTTCATATAAATAGTAATTCATTTTTGAGAAAATTTTTACTTTTTTCAAATGAAAATTTGTCATTTTCGACCACAGGGTATATAAAACAATGACTCTCAAATATAAATGCAAATTAAAAAAGATAAATTTCGATCTCTTTTTACTTAATATTTATTTTGATCATTGACTAAATGTCTCTGTCGATGTGAGTGTGTGTGTGTGTATTTAAACCAACAATACAATACTATTGATCAAGGTAGTAATTAAATTATCTCCTTGATATAAATAGTAATTCATTTTTGATAAAATTTTTACTTTTTTCAAATGAAAATTTGTCATTTTCGACCACAGGGTATATAAAACAATGACTCTCAAATATAAATGCAAATTAAAAATGATAAATTTCGATCTCTTTTTACTTAATATTTATTTTTATCATTGACTAAATGTCTCTGTCGATGTGTGTGTGTGTGTGTGTATTTAAACCAACAATAGAATACTATTGATCAAGGTAGTAATTAAAATATCTCCTTCATATAAATAGTAATTCATTTTTGAGAAAATTTTTACTTTTTTCAAATGAAAATTTGTCATTTTCGACCACAGGGTATATAAAACAATGACTCTCAAATATAAATGCAAATTAAAAAAGATAAATTTCGATCTCTTTTTACTTAATATTTATTTTGATCATTGAATAAATGTCTCTGTGGATGTGTGTGCGTGTGTGTGTATTTAAACCAACAATAGAATACTATTGATCAAGGTAGTAATTAAAATATCTCCTTCATATAAATAGTAATTCATTTTTGAGAAAATTTTTACTTTTTTCAAATGAAAATTTGTCATTTTCGACCACAGGGTATATAAAACAATGACTCTCAAATATAAATGCAAATTAAAAATGATAAATTTCGATCTCTTTTTACTTAATATTTATTTTTATCATTGACTAAATGTCTCTGTCGATGTGTGTGTGTGTGTGTGTATTTAAACCAACAATAGAATACTATTGATCAAGGTAGTAATTAAAATATCTCCTTCATATAAATAGTAATTCATTTTTGAGAAAATTTTTACTTTTTTCAAATGAAAATTTGTCATTTTCGACCACAGGGTATATAAAACAATGACTCTCAAATATAAATGCAAATTAAAAAAGATAAATTTCGATCTCTTTTTACTTAATATTTATTTTGATCATTGACTAAATGTCTCTGTGGATGTGTGTGCGTGTGTGTGTATTTAAACCAACAATAGAATACTATTGATCAAGGTAGTAATTAAAATATCTCCTTCATATAAATAGTAATTCATTTTTGAGAAAATTTTTACTTTTTTCAAATGAAAATTTGTCATTTTCGACCACAGGGTATATAAAAGAGTGAATCTCAAATATAAATTCAAATTAAAAATGATAAATTTCGATCTCTTTACTTAAAATTTATTTTATCCTTGACTAAATGTTCTGTCGATGTGTGTGTGTGTGTATTTAAACCAACAATAGAATACTTTGATCAAGGTATAGTCAAATATCTCCTTTGATATAAAATAGTAATTCATTTTTTTGATAAAATTTTTACTTTTTTCAAATTAAAATTTGTCATTTTCGACCAGGGTATATAAAAGAGTGAATCTCAAATATAAATTCAAATTAAAAATGATAAATTTCGATCTTTTACTTAATATTTATTTTTATCATTGATCAAATGTCTCTCGTCGATGTGTGTGTATTTAAAACTAACAATAATTACTTTTGATCAAGGTAGTAATTAAAATATTCCTTGATATAAATAGTAATTCATTTTTGATAAAATTTTATTTTTTTAAAATTAAAATTTGTCATTAATCTACAGGCATATAAAGAGCGAATTCAAATATAAATCAAATTCAAAATGATAAATTTCGATCTCTTTTTTACTTAATATTTATTTTTATCATTGACTAAATGTCTCTGTCGATGTGTGTGTGTGTGTGTATTTAACCAACAATAGAATACTTTTGATCAAGGTAATTAAATATTCTCGATATAAATATAATCTATTTTTGATAAAAAATTTTATTTTTTCAAATTAAAATTTGTCATTTTCGACCACAGCGTATATAAAAGAGTGAATCAAATATAAATTCAAATTAAAAATGATAAATTTCGGATCTTTTACTTAATATTTATTTTTATCATTGACTAAATGTCTTCGTCGATGTGTGTGTGTGTGTGTGTGTATTTAAATCAACAAGAATGTCATTGATCATAATTAAAATATCTCCTGATATGTTGAAAATTCATTTTGATAAAATTTTTACTTTTTCAAATTAAAATTTGTCATTTTCGACCACAGGGTATATAAAAGAGTGAATCTCAACATAAATTCAAATTAAAAATGATAAATTTCGACTTTTTACTAATATTTATTTTTACCACACTAAATGTCTCTGTCGATGTGTGTGTGTGTGTGTGTGTATTTAAAAACTAACAATAGAATACTATTGATCAAGGCAGTAATTAAAATATCCTTTGGATATAAATAGTAATTCATTTTTTGATAAAAATTTTACTTTTTTTTCAAATTAAAAATTTGTCATTTTTGTTCACAGGGTATATAAAAGAGTGAATCAACATAAATTCAAATTAAAAATGATAAATTGATCTCTTTTACTAAAATTTATTTTGTCCTTGATCAAATGTTCTGTCGGAGTGTGTGTGTGTATTTAAACCAACAATAGAATACTTTTGATCAAGGTAGTAATTAAATATTCTTGATATAAATAGTAATTATTTTTGATAAAATTTTACTTTTTTTTTCACTAAAATTTGTCATTTTTGACCAATAGGTTATAAAAGAGTGAATCTCAAATATAAATTCAAATTTCAAAATGACAAATTTCGACTTTTTTACTTAATATTTATTTTTATCATTGAATTAAATGTCTTCTGTTGATGTGTGTGTGTGTGTGTGTATTTAAACCAACAATAGAATACTTTTTGACTTACAGAAAATTGCATTATCTCCTTGAGTTATAACAGTAATTTATTGATAAATTTTACTTTTTCACTAAAATTATTGCTTTTGACTACAGGGTATATAAAGAGTAATCTCAAATACACCAAATAAAATGATAAATTTCGATCTCTCTTTTTAATAATATTGCTTTACTATTGACTAAATGTCTCTACGATGTGTGTGTGTGTGTGTGTATTTAACCAACACAGAATACTTTTTGACTGTGTATAATTGTATTATCTTTTGATATAAATAGTAATTCATTTTGATAAATTTTTTACTTTTTCAAATTAAAATTTGTCATTTTCGACCACAGCGTATATAAAAGAGTGAATCTCAAACATAAATCAAATTAAAAAATGATAAATTTCTGACTTTTACTTAATATTTATTTTTATCATTGACTGGTTGCTCCCTACGATGTGTGTGTGTATTAAACCAATAATAGAAGTATTTTGATCATAGTAATTAAATATTCTATTATGCAAATAGTAATTCATTTTGATAAAATTTTTACCTTTTTTCAAATTTTTTTAAATTTCTATTATTTTCAATACCAGGTATATAAAAGAGTGAATCTCAACACAATTCAAATTTTAAAAATGATAAATTTTGACTTTTTACTTGCACTTATTTTTATCATTGACTAAAATGTCCTCTACGATGTGTGTGTGTGTGTGTGTGTGTATTTAAACCAACAATACTTGATCAAGGTAGTAATTAAAATATCTCTTGATATAAATAGTAATTCATTTTGATAAATTTTTACTTTTTTCAAATTTTAAAATTTGTCATTTTCTTTAATCACAGGGTAGATAGGAGGATTTTCATATAGCTTCAAATGAGTATGAGAATTTTCACTTTCATTTAATTATTTTGCTGGCCTAGTTAACTCTACATGTGTGTGTGTAAGATAAACGCACAATAGAGTACTTGATCATGTAGTAATTAAATATCTCCTTGGATATAACAGTAATTCATTTTTGATAAAATTTTACTTTTTCAAATTAAAATTTACGTTTAATCAAATAGGTATATAAAAAGAGTGAATTCCAACATAAAATTCAAATTAAAAATGATAAATTTCTGATCTCTTTTTACTTAATATTTATTTATCATTGACTAAATGTCTCTGTCGGGATGTGTGTGTGTGTGTATTAAACCAACAGAATACTATTGATAAAGGTAGTAATTAAATATCTCCTTGATATAATAGTAATACATTTTTGAGAAAAATTTTTAATTTTTTCAAATAAAAATTTGTCATTTTTGACCATTATGGTATATAAAAGAGTGAAACTCAAATATAAATTCAAATTAAAAATGATAAATTTTGATCTCTTTTTACTTAATATTTATTTTTACTATTGACTAAATGTCTTCATTGATGTGTGTGTGTGTGTGTGTGTGTATTTAAACCAACACAGAATACTTTGATCAAGGTAGTACTAACATTCTTGATATAAATAGCACTTACTTTATAAAATTTACTTTTTCAAATGAAATTTTCATTAATCAATAGGTATATAAAGAGTGAACTCAAATATACCCAAATTAAAATGATACCTCTTTGACTTTTACTTAATATTTATTTGATCATTGACTAAATGTTCTGTCGATGTGTGTGTGTGTGTGTATTTAAACCAACACAGAACACTATTGATCAAGGTAGTAATTAAAATATCTTCTTGATATAAATAGTAATTCACTTTTGATAAAATTTTAATTTTTTCTTAAATGAAAATTTGTCATTAATCACAGGGTATATAAAAGAGAAACCAAATATAAATCAAATTAAATATAAATTGGATTCCTCTTTTTACTAATATTTATTTTGACTACACTAAATGTCTCTGTCGATGTGTGTGTGTGTGTGTGTGTATTTAAATCCAACACAGAATACTATTGATCAAGGTAGTAATTAAAATATCTCCTGATATAAATAATAGTAATCATTTTTGAGAAAATTTTTACTTTTTTTCAAATGAAAAATTTATTAGTTTTCGAATCATTATGGGTATATAAAAAGAGTGAAACTCAAACATAAATTCAAATTAAAAATGATAAATTTTGACTTTTTACTTTCAATATTTATTTGACTATTGACTAAATGTCTCTACGTATGTGTGTGTGTGTGTGTATTTAAACCAACAATAGAATACTATTGATCAAGGTAGTAATAAAATATCTTTGATATAAATAGTAATTCATTTGATAAAATTTTTACTTTTTCAAATGAAAATTTTATTATTGAATTGCTAGGTATATAAAAGAGTGAAACTCAAATATAAAATTCAACAAAATGATAAATTTCTGACTTTTTTGTTGAATATTCATTGACTAATGACTAAATGTCTTCTGTTTGATGTGTGTGTGTGTGTGTGTGTATTTAACCTATCAATAGAATACTATTGATAAAGGTAGCAATTTTTGTAAATATCTCTTGATATAACAGTAATATTTTTTTGAGAAAATTTTAATTTTTCAAATAAAATTTAATAGCTTTTTGACAACAGGCAGGTATAAAAAGAGGAAACTCAACATACCCACTAAAATGATACTGATCTCTTTTTTACTTTGAAGATGATGGATCATTGACTAAATGTCTCTGTCGATGTGTGTGTATTTAAACCAACAATAGAATACCATGATCAGTAGTAATTAAAAATATCTTCGATATAAATAGTAATTCATTTTTGATAAAATTTTTACTTTTTTCTTAAATGAAAATTTATTGTCAATCTGCCAGGTGGTATAAAAGAGGAAACCCAAATATAAATTCAAATTAAAAATGATAATTGATCTCTTTTTATTTTCTTAATATTTATTTTGATCATTGACTAAAATGTCTCTGTCGTGGATGTGTGTGTGTGTGTGTGTGTGTATTTAAACCAACAATAGAATACTATTGATAAAGGTAGTACTAAAATATTCCTTGATATAACAGGTAATACATTTTTGATAAAATTTTGTTTTTTCAAATGAAAATTTATTGCCTGGACAACGGAGTATATAAAAATATAAATCAAATATAAATTCAAATTAAAATGTTAAATTTTGATCTCTATTTAATATTTATTTTGATCATTGACTAAAATGTCTCTGTCGTGGATGTGTGTGTGTATTTAAACCAACACAGAACACTATTGATCAAGGTAGTAATTTCAAAATATCTTCTTGATATAAATAGTAATCATTTTTGATAAAAATTTTACTTTTTTTTTCAAATGAAAATTTTATTATTAATTGTGGCATATAAAAGAGTGAAACTCAAATATAAATTCAAATTAAAATGATAAATTTCTCGACTTTTACGGGTATTTATTTTGATCATTGATCAACAGTTCTGTCGTGTGTGTGTGTGTGTGTGTGTGTATTAAACCAACAATAGAATAATTATTGATAAAGGTAAAATTTTCAAAATATCTCCTTTTGATATAAATAGTAATACATTTTGAGAAAATTTTTACTTTTTTTCAAATGAAAATTTGTCATTTCTTTTAACTTTCACAGGGTATATAAAAGAGTGAAACTCAACTATAAATTCAAATTAAAAAATGATAATTTCGATCTCTTTTTTATTTAATATTTATTTTTGGATCATTGACTAAAATGTCTTTCTGTCGTGATGTGTGTGTGTGTGTGTGTGTGTGTATTTAAACTGTAGAATAATAGGAATACTATTGATAAAGGTAGTAATTAAATATTCTTGATATAAATAGTGGGGGGGGGGGGGGGATATTTGAGAAAATTTTAATTTTTTCAAATAAAATTTTATTGGCTTTAATTCACAGGTATATAAAAGAGTGAATCAAATACAAATTCAACAAAAATGACAAATTTCGACTTTTTACTAATATTTATTTTGATCATTGACTAAAATGCTCTGCTTGTGTGTGTGTATTAAACCAACACAGAACACTATTGATCGGTAGCAATTAAAATATCTCCCGTGATATAAATAGTAATTCATTTTTTGAGAAACTTTTTAATTTTTCAACAAAATTGTCATTTTGACCGTTAGTATATAAAGAGTGAAACTCAAATATAAATTCAAATTAAAAATGATAAATTGGATTCCTTTTACTTAATATTTATTTTTGATCATTGATCAAAATGTCTATTTATGTGTGTGTGTATTTAAAACCAACACAGAACAATTGCTGATCAAGGTAGTAATTAAAACATCTTCTTGATATAACAGTTATTCATTTTTGATAAAAATTTTTTACTTTTTCAAAATGAAAATTTGTCATTTTCAATTCATATGAGGAAACTCAAATATAAATTCAATTAAAAATGATAAATTTCGATCTCTTTTACTTAATATTGATTTTGATCACGGATTGTTGCCTCGTTTATGTAGCAATAATCGAATCAGGCGGTCAT